>JAHWFP010237055.1:0-12643 GCA_023313725.1 Lithobius niger
TTCGCTAAGATTTTATTTTTTAATCTTGAAAACTGTTTGAAATTGTGCGTATAGTACTTTGTTTACAATGGCTTCTATATTTAAAAGTAAGCATGTTGACATTTTTACCTTAGGCAAATAAAACTTTCTTGACTCTCATTTGCTAGTTAATGGTTATTAGGTATTACTGTTAAACAAATTGAAAAAAAAAATCATTTAGGGATTAAAAGCGAAGCTTTGCGTAATCTGAGCAAACAAATTATACAGTTTGTGTTACAAAAAAAAGATTTAATATCGGATGAAATGGGATCATGCCGAGCTGGTACCATACCAGGTCTAGTACCAGTATCAGACAGCCCTAATAATTCTAGAAAATGAATGTGAGTCAATCATGTGGAACTGTACAGTTGTGTACGTGCAGCCTGTATTTTCTGCGATTTTGCGGTATCACAGTATTTGCAACTTTTTTCAGATGGATTATTTCATCTTTGGAGAATGGGGCTATTTACTGTTCACTAAAGCTAAATCTATGGAGAACGGAGATATTCACTGATACAAAATGTATTGAGAAGTTCACTGCATCCTTGAAGAAGCGGGGTATTTGGTGTTCATTGTAACCAAGGTCAAAGCGTTCCGAGCCGCCGTCCCCACCGCCTTCCCGCACAAGAGATACCCCCCCCCCCCCCCCAATCCTTAATAACAAGGAGAGGTGGTCAGTTTCAGAGATCCAAACAAGGCCTTACACTGTTTGGAATTTCTGTAGAAACCAAGTCTTAACAACAACAAAATTAATATACAAAATAAAGTGGTATCAGGAAAAATGTGCATTGGTTGACTGTATTATTGGTACCCCCTCTGTAAAACACCTATACGTCGTTGGGTTTTTGATTGCTTGTAAAATTTGTCTAATATGTTGGCCCCATTGTGTTTCTTCATTTACTGCTAAATTTTTCAACTTTAAATGTTCAAATGTTTCGGACTCTCATTAGACTGGCATGATTGACTCAATTTATCATAGGTCTTCGATTGTCAATTGGAAAAGGCGATGTATGTGTTTGCAAGACATTGTTGCTCGTCAGTATTGTTCGTCTTTTGTCTTTAACCTTCATGAATGGCACCAGCCGAGTGTCTTGCTTTATGTTACCGTCCCACTAATTGTGTTTTTGGTACCGGTGTCCCGCTAGCTACATTACTTGGTTACCAAATTTTATGCATCTACAAGTCACAAACAATACATTTTCACAAATTGGGTAAAAACAAGCGGAAAGAGTCGCACCTATAATGCAAAATCCTGTCGCAATAAAATATTTCACTCCGTTGTTAACAGGAGCGAGTTTTTGTACTTTCAGCTGTATTACTTTTGTAGTCTCTGGTTCTACCGGCTGCTACCTTGCTGAGAGGGTGAAGCCACTATTAAGTTCCACTGTTTTAAACTCAAGCTGATTAAAAGTTGATGTTGAGTTTAAAATGCCAAGAACGAAATGAATACAGCAAAATGCCAAACAACGTCAAAGTAATAATCAAAAAAATGAATCGACTGACAGATGATCCTAGTCAGCAATGCAGTATCTAGATGTTGGTGATGGCCTGCAGAGGGAACAATGTGTGATAAATGTCAGTTTCTGTTGCGAGTTACTTGGCACATGCCTAATGCTGCTGTACCATCTGGTATTCAAAGCAGCGTACTAAAATAGGGCCCCTGACAATAGTTGCCACTCGCACCCCCTTAAATAACTTGTCCTGTACTGTGGTTAAGCATCCCAATACCAATAAAATCAACTCCATGCATTACTGCTTATTTTATTGCTTGAACAATGTGATCCACACCTTATTGCATCAAAGAAAGTATTTACGTTTACATCGCAAATCTCTCCCCGTAAAACTGATCACAACAGATATCCTTACAGAATTTCGTTGAAAAATTAATGGGCCCGTATCTGAAGAGCAAGCATGGCAAGCATGAAGCTATGTTGTTCAAAATAACGTCGCCCAAAACAGGGAAGAAGATAAGCGGAATTGCACATGCGCAGGTCTCTATGCTTAACAGTTCAGTAGCACGTCTAGCTTGAGAAACGAGGGAAAATGCAAAATCGTAACCCAATACAAATGGGACAAAAATTTCAACTTCCAAACGCCAAGCCACTTCAGAAAAATAAGATTCTCAAGCCTAAAGAAATCGGTTCAGAAAAAGTGAGTATGGGCGACCAGTTTTTTTCCTAATTTCTTTTCTTTAATTCCTTCTTAGACCCTTAAATTGGCATATAAGAAATTTTACAACTGAGAACAAGTCAAGCTACTAATTTGTGATTAGCACCGTTCTAAAGCCTGTGAACACATTTAAAATTGTGGTACTGGGACGTACAAATTTGTTAATTTTTGGTAAAGTTGCCGAAAAACGGTATTGGCGTTGGTACAGCCAAGTTGTCTTAGAAAATAGAAGGTCATTGGGGATAGGGTTCGTATTGTGCGGCATGGTTTGAGAAAGGATTTTTTTTTAATGGCCTATACCATCACACTAACAAAAAATTAATGTTAATATAAAATAATCAGAAGATTGTTATTTGCCCTTAGCAGGATAGTGGGTGTTTCAAACCGACATTGACAAGACAGAGCAAAGACTAGTCCCGAGCCGCATTGCAAGCTTTGTGAGGGTTCCCAGGAATGCCAAGCAAAGCGAGCACACACGGCCTATGGTTAGATCCAATGTCTTGGAACCAACCCTTGCTCCGTCCAGGCAAGCTATGTCTGGGGTCCCCCCCCCCCTCCACAATATGGTTAAGAACAACTGAATAAATTATTTGGTGTTTCTAAACCTAGGTGGATTCCAAATTGAATCTCATTTGTACAAAAATGTGCTAAATCTTGTTGGAACTAAAAAAAGAATGAATCGTTCTGTAAAACTTCTTAACTAATGCAAATTCTGATTGCTTCTTTCTTTTAGTAGTCGCATCTTCTGAAGCCGACTACAGCAAAGTGATTAATGAAGAGTGTGGCCATTGGCGAAGTGGAAGCCTTGCTGCCACAGAAATTAGCATAGCCACTGCAAATGTGATACCAAATGATGAGGTAGTGTATTGCTAACTCAGTTGATACCTTACATGCTGTGGTAACCTGTTCTGATTCTTCTAAACCTTAAATCTTTACTTTTCACTGCAATCCAAAAATACTGACCTTTAAATATTAGCTTAATATTGTTCATATTTAATGCTCAAACGTTTAAAGACCTTAAAATTCACTTTTAAGAGGCGTCCGTAGCTCTCCACCAGATGGCGCAAATGTTCACTCCTAGCATGTTATGGCCAATCATTCACCACCACATTTCATTTGAGCATTCGTCAGTGTCGGACGTGTGCCTTGGTCTCTGCTGCAAAAAGTCTCAGACTTTTGGCACCACGCTTTCCCCCGAATTAAAAAGCACACCTAAAACAAGTGTTCCCACAAACCTTGGAAAACTTGAGAAATTTAAACCTTGTTTGAAACTAGGGAAAGCTCAGGAATTCTCTGATTTTTTTTTACAAAAAAAAATTGGAAAACTCTGGGGGAGAGGGAAGCAAACCACATATAACCTAAGCCCAGGCGCGTGAAACACTTTTTTACCCGATTGTGTTTAAAAATGTTATACTCATATTTGACACCTAAAAGTTCGTTAAATCTTGCTACTCTTTGCACTTTGTAAGCTGTAAAAACTAAGGCTGTACCGATACCACTTCTACCGATCCGATACCGCATGATATCTGTTAAACCGATACCGATGCTGATTTAATTCAAGACGAGACTTCGTGTTGCACTGTTATTTTTGGAATCGTGACCGTCTGAAGGCAGGGAACACAAAGTTCTCAATGCAGATAATGATTTTATTCAGGATGAAACTTTGTGTTGCACTTCAATTTCCAGAACTATGACAGACAGCAGGCAGGAAACATGAAACTCTACATCATCAAGGGTGAAGTGTGGTGTCTGCAAAGGAATCTCTAAGAAATACCGATTCCGATACATTGAATATCTGCAGATTTACCAATACGGTATCTGCATCTGTACAGCCTTAGTAAAAACTAGTAAGAAGGGTGAAAATAATCCTTTTATAAATCATGGCAAATAACCTAGAAATTGACCTCAACCGCTCTGGAAAACTCGAGGCAGATTTTGGTGGGAACCCTGTAAAACATACAATTTTGCTTAAAACGAACGGCTAGTGCAGTCTCAAGTCTATTGGCACTTTGTGCCTACCATTATTAATGAAGTCGTTGGCAGAGACCGTGAAAGTAAAGACTTTATAACGGCAGCGTCCGGCTGCTGTCTTTATAAAGTCCCCTTACACTCCCCCTCCACTACACCACTGCTTTTAACAACTTGCGTATACTCGCTTGAGAACCCTTGTGAAACTCGTTTTTTGTCGCTGGATTTCGTAAAGGACTTGGTGATTTTTGTCTTCTTGTGTAGGCATACTTCCTGTTGTAGGAAGAGGTTAATGCTGACTACACTTTGTTTAAGCATGGTATTAATTTCTAGTGTGGAGGACAAATTGCTTTTCCTCATTTGATTGAATGTTGCGAGCTTCCGGTTATCACTTGAAAAGGTTGAACAGCTATGAAGTTTTGTCCAGGGGTCCACCCCAGTAGCCCAGTTGGTAGAGCTCTTGGCTAGTAAACTGAATGCCCTTGCGTCCCAGTTAGAGCAGTTGTCTTTTCTTTGTAGTGTTTGTTTGCATTCTGATTACATCAATCTTTAATAACGACTTGTCTGCTTTGTGTTACTATAATACAATTAATAATTAATTGATATTGATAATAAAATGTAGTAATAGATAATGCAAGCTTTGGTACAAAATGGGGGAATATTTTTGTTGTAGCTACAAAACAAAGACAAGCCAGCATTTTTGGAGATTACAGTTGTTCCGGATAACATGTCTAGAAAACAGTTTTTCTCTGAAGGGTAAGTAGGACTAGTTAGTTTTCTGAAGCAAATGAGAAAAAAAAATAAAAAATTTATGCACAGTCAGCAGCTTACGTGGAAGTTTGTCCATTAATAGTAAAATCCACTTCAGCTTTGTTTCTTTTCTCAGCTTAGTTTCTTTTCATTGGCCACACAATTTTATCTTTGTTCATAGGGTACGGCATGTGAAGAACGGACGACTGAATGATATAGCTTCCGACGTATATTTAGCAAAGGAGGTTGAATTGACACCATTACTACCAGAGGTGAGCTTTAATCTGAAATAGCAAAGCCCAGTACCTGGCATTCCAATTCAAATATCGACATCTCGCCTGTCTGGAAGTTTTCTTACAGCTCATTGTAATACCCATTCCATCATATCGTGCAGCTGATGCCAAAACTAGTCAACAATGATATTTAGCAGTGTAGTCAACATTCATTCAATCCAACAAATACCACCTCTGGCTACTGCCAAGGCTTGTCAGAGTGTTATTAGATTATCGATTAATTCATTGCGATGACTGTTGATGTTTGGCATCATTGCGCATTTGATTGAATCGGATTTACACACACTCTATATTAGTTTTACCCGTGTCGGGCTGCCGAGTCATGGATGTGCTTCTTGCTCCCTCACATGGTTCAGTTATAGTGAGTTCTGCCTAAGCCCATTTCTGTTAGTATTTTCAATAGCAGGATAATATAACTGATGACAGAACAGAAAAGTTAATCAGCTAATCTTCGTGTTCAATAAAATAATTTCATGTGATTTGAACCTTTTTCTTCATCTGTATTACCATTACAAAGCTTAAAAAATTAATTGATCAAATCATCACACCCAAGTATTTTCCGTCTGACTGTCTATCCATGGAAGGTTTTTTTTTTTCTCAGCATCTACAATCATCGAAGTGCTTGTACATTGAAAGGCATTGATGTGAAAAAATGTCGACATTGAAAAAGCAGCACACTACTAATTGTCAACAGTGGAAGTTGAATCTCATCCAACTTCCAGTTACGGGATGCAACATAAAAAATCTATGCATCTGTCGGATGAGTCCTGTCTGTATGTAGCTTGGTGACACGATTCTAACTTGTATCATCTTGTCTGAGAAGCCAAGTTCATAATAACTCGACTGTGCCTCATCTTTTTCATAGGCTTATATACCGGTGCAGAATGGGCCTAACGAGCTTAGCTTGTGCAGTTTACTCTGTGGCATTTACAACAAAATATTTTAAGCTACTTTCTCAGCTCGACGCGCCTATAAACATTCACTGTTACTAGGAAAATAAACTAATTTTTCAAAAGTTTGCATTTTGTGAAAGCTTGTTATCGATGTATGAATAGCTGTCTTATTTTACCAAGGAGCATTTCAGAATGAAACAACAATTCAGTGTTGGACTGAGAAGGAAAATTTTATTTTTTTATGGAAGAAAAATGTTTGGCATACCTAGTCCTTAAGTGTTGAACTGAGATGATGACTCGTAAATAGGTTATGAACCAGGGTTCCCATGATAAGACATTGATCTCAAGTTAATGGCTTGATGTATTCAACGAAAAAATTTATTAATCATGACTTTTTTCTTCAAGTTAGATCAGTCATGGGTTGCTATCCCTTGTATGCGTGTTAGGACTTAGTTTACTGTGCTAGATTCTAACGTTAGGTTTAAAGGACCCTGTGATATAAACTGCATTTGGCAACTCCTATTTCGTTGAAGCTTAAAAACCAGCATTTGTAATTAGCCAGAATGATGCTTCTCAATTCTTATTTTAGACTTTTACTGCTTTCTTCCCATACAGCTACACTTCACATAATAGGGGGAGTAAGGGCAGAATCTAGCTGAATTGCTCACTTTGGTATAGAAGCCAGCTCTAAAATGGCGTCCAAAAACTTTGTTTTTGGGTCACATAACTGTTGAACCATTCATCGGAGTGGAAACAAACCGATTACATACAATGTTCAGAATAAAATTTCTTTCAAAGTCCTTTATATACATTTTGTGTAAAATTAACCCTTCTGGACCACTTTCTTCGTTAAGTGTACTATAATTCCTGACTTCATACTGCCACAGTTGGAGTTCTAATTAAGATAGATAATGGGTACAGTAAAACCTCAGTTATCCGAACCCCGATTATCCGAACACCTTGATTATCCGAACTGCCCTTGGCCAAGAAAACCGGCAAACTCCGAGCAGGCTTAAAAAAAATATCTATACTTGCTGAACCCAGGCAATCTTGGAATGCTAACAGCCACTGGTTGTTCTTCCACAGTATTTTTTACCAACTCCGAAATCTTTTTTTTATATGTTTATTACTGTGCAAGTAAAGTTGTTACATGGCCTGAAATATTGCTGATCGTCGATAGCGCCCCCGCAATCTGTCGCGATCCGCCATCGTTGTCTCCTACCGGCCATTTACAAAGAACACGCTCACGCTAGTTCCAATGAGGCAACCTTGACTCGCTTCGTGTGACGTCGTATTATGACTGGCCACGTGCCACAAATGAACCAATCGAAGCTCGCGAGTCGCGATACTACAGAACGCGCCAACGGCTTTTCAAACGGAGCAGTTAATTGGAGGAAAAGGCAGTGACGTTGATGGCAGCAGGAAAGGGGATTTCCCCGGGATTCCCAGATTGCAAACGCGACAAGATGGCGGCCGAACGATGCTTGTTTAATGAATTAGCTTCCGTTTGCTTGAACCAAGCGCTATCTTCATCACACAGAAGCAATTTCACGTTAGTTTGATGACGTAAAAATACTAATTCAGGTATAAGTATATATTATGATTAGGCCTACTGCAAGAATTACTAGAATTACTGCATAGAATGATTTATACCAAATCAACGTTGATCGTTCATAGGGATTTCATTTTTTATTTTATTATTTACGGTACAGTACCATTTTAGTTTAATCGATTAAACTATTTATTAGCAAAGTAGTTCAATCGCAATCTATTACTTAACTGAATGGCGATCTTGAAAATATGAATAAAGATTGTTTATAGGTAAATAATACCGGTTTTGCCCCTAATTTTTCCCTTGCATGCAGTACGGCTGGTTTAATATTAATCGGATTTTCTGAATTTTAGATTATCCGAACTACCCTTGGTCCCAATTAGTTTGGATAATCGAGGTTTTACTGTATTAGGTTTAGATGACTGGTGGACATATATTTTTTCCAACAAAAGTAATAATGATTTGTCTGAAAAAACCGTTATTTGCAATGCTATGAAATTCACTCATCGTAAAATGGATTTAAAACTTTTAAAAATGCCGCTTTTCATGTCGAACATAGGAAATGAACCCATTTTTTGGAAGCTATTTTGTAAGATGGCGGGCAGGTGGCCAATGTGGTGGCACTCCAAAGTTGGTTCTGCAACAAAATGTGCTTCCTGTGGTCAAATGTCGTACGCCACCAATTTTCAGACTTCTACCCCACAATGAGCAATCCGATCCCTAACTCCCCCCTACTAACAAGACAGGTAGAAGAGAAGTCCAAACATACCACCCAAGCTTGTGACAGTTACCAGGGAATCCCTATCAAAGCGGGCCAGTATTCGTAGTCTTCAAACCAACTGAGTGCCGGATTGAATCCCACAGCCGACTAAAGTACTAGGCTCAAAATTTCTAACTTTAGTTTGATGACTCATTGCTATACCAGTGCGTTCAGCATTGGGGAACAAACGTGCATTGTTTAAAAGTCAGTTACCTTGCTAACAGACTTCCAAAATCCCTAAACAAAGCAGGTTGAATAACAATACAACAATAACAATCTTAACAATAGCCAAGGGTGGTTGCATTGTTATAGTTGGCTACGTTTTTTTTTTTTTATTCTCCTTTAAAAATGTAAGGACGAATAGCGAAATACCAAGCACGACATCTTTGAACCACGAGAGAGACATTATTAAAAAAAAGCAATATCATAATCGTCAAATGGTGCAATAACCATTCGAAGTAGTAATATTACAGCCAAAATGGCTGCCACCAACTACTACTCCCAATCGCTATCACTCGGCCGAGACTCACATCAAAGGTGGGGGGATTTTAGTGATCGTGGTTTGGCGCAAAGACTTGGTGGTAACCATTTTTACTATGATGTCACTTGAATGAAAACAATTGGCAGGTTGTTTCACCTGTTGGGTTTTTGAAGTGATTTATCTCAAAATTATCATGGGATGACACAGTGTCGGACTGGGTAGGAAAGGGCGCCTGTGCCATTCATCGAAATAACTGGGGAGGGGCACCATGCATCTTACAGCAAACTTCAAGTAATGATGCCTCCAACGGTCAAGGGGTTTGAGGAAGCACTCTGATCTCCACATCAGAAGCATAATCCGGAGGTCGAGCTCAAGAAGCTTTACTTATTTTCATATTCTGTCATCATTTCTGGCTTGGGAGTGGGTTGGGGAGAGGGAAGTGAGTTTAAGAAATGCATTAAAAACATAAGTAAAAGGAGAGAGAAGGGAAAGGTTATCAGCGGACAGGAAATCCAAAACCATCAATTTTTCTTAGCGGAGAGGTGAAAAAAATAGACTATACCAAAGGGGCGCTGAAAGTATGGTAGCCAGGGGCGCCTGTGCCATTGGCACTATGGCCAGCCCGAGCCTGGGATGACACACATTTACCACAATGAGGACAAAAACTGAACTGTTGTTTTTCATCCTCATTGGGCAAATGTCTGATAACGAGTGTCAACTCTGTCATGTTCACTACCACTGTTAACCGGCTTCTCCAATTTTCAATATCATGGAAGCTTGAAGAGACGTATTTTCATCATATTTTTTTTTTTAACAAGGAAAGTATAGTACATATGGAAAGTGTTAGTTAAAGGTAGGGATCGACCGGATACCGTTTTGCCGGATCCGGGTAATTCACACACAAAAACGAAATAAAGTTGTTTATTTTTTTTCCCCTATAAGTTGCAGCTATGGTGTTAATTTTCGCGTTGTTTCACATTACTTTCTTACATTAAACACTTAGAAGAGTACCAGTATAGTATAATTGCATGTAGGCTACAGAACTGTTTTTGCAATGTTGCCAAACTCTGCAAATTTTTTTGAAACGGTCAAACAAAGCACTCATTAGGTTAATCAATCAAAAGACATTTTTCTAGTTGAAGGATTTCTCATTGATTAGCCTACTGCTTCATTTCGAAAAGTAATTTGCAAAATTTTGCAATATTTGTGAAACCAGTATGTAGTCTATGCATTAAATCAAAATCACAACAGGTCCTTTATTTACAGCTTTACGTTGGTTTCGTTCCCTTTTTTTTTGCTGTCATTCCCTTTGAAATTGCTTTCGTTCCATTTTGTATTGTGCACAGTATAACAAAGACCGAACGCAAATAAAAGAACGAAACCAAAAAAAATTAAAAGGAACGAAACCACCATCATAAAAAGCAAATTTATTTATGTTTCATTTTATAAACAAAACTGTCTCGACTCTTGTAACATGGAAGTCATCTTTGGTTTATCATGCTATTATTTCTTGCTATTTTTTGATGCTGTCATTAAACCGTGTTACTTTTCGAATTTAACCCCTTGGCATCCAAACCAGGATTTATAGTCATTTCAAAACCGTTTCTAAAACTCCCGACACACCCTGGATTCAAAGTCCCGTTTGGAAAGAAAAACCGTCATTGCATGCAACAGAGGTGTAATTCCGACTGAATTACGTACTTCGGCACGCGTATTTTGGATTTATTTAATTACCTCAACTGATGTTTTTGTTGTCCGTGTCGTCAAAATTGACGTGAAATTGCTTTTGTTTGCTAAAACTAGCCCCTAGTTTCAAGCTGTTGTAACATAACGTAACGAACGGCCGCCATCTTGGTCGCATTGGAAAGCTGGGATTCCTCGATTGGCACGTGTATAGCACGTGATTACTCATTGCAGCAGGGGCCAGTCGCAAGTGACGTCACGCGAAGCGAGTCAAGGTCACAGCCATTGGAGCTAGCAGGTGCGCGTCTCTTGGCGGACAGCCGGCTGGGAGTGGGAGCGCGATGGCGGCCGTAAACAGATTGCTTTCAACGATAGTGAATATAAATTAGGTATTCTTCTAATTTTCTAATTCTTCTAAGGTATTAAAAACTTAAAAAAAGATGTCGGAAGCTGTAAACAACGCTGTAACGGAAGAATAACCAGAGGACGGTATCATTTCAATGGTCTCCCATGTACTGCAATGGAAGGTGAATCGTAAAGCGGATTTACGTAGTCGAAATTCAAGTTATGAAAACCTAATACGATTGTCCCAAGTATATTTTTGTGCAATAATTTACACTAATTATTACGTCTGCAATTTTTTATACCCGTATATCGCTTAATTATTTTACCGAGGCAAGCAACATGTTTACAGCGACAATGTTTTGGTTGTGTTGTAACCGGTATCCGGCTAAATATAATTGCCAGATCCGGATATATCTGGACTCGGTCGATCCCTAGTTACAGGGTTAAAATGACTTTAACCAATACTCTTAACTTTTTCTTGCAGGGATCTGAAGGATGGTATTCCATAGATAGTGAACCTTTTGAAGTTAACCCAATTCGTATCAAGTTGCTTCCGAAGAAGATATTTGTGTATTGTAAAGTATAAGTTGTTTTTTAGTTGGAATTTTATTTTTTTGTAAATAAAAACTTATACAGCCAGTTTGTGATATAAAACAAGTTATAGTTCAACACGTTTTGCATTACTCATTTGAGGACCCCTTGATCGAAGAGGTTTCTTCTTCTTACCAGCTGTAACTTCTTGATCTAGTTTTTCCTGCAAATAAGTTTTTAAAAAATGACAAATGTGTGACAATGTTGCATGTGTTTGCTTGTGGGGGGGGGGGATTACGAGCAATGGGAGTTGCGAAAATTTGTGAGTAGATACTAACAGAACATGGTCAAGAACAGCCATCTATATTGGAAAACATATCTTACTGTGATGTTGATGGGAAACGTCTTGCCTGAACGGCGGCAACTGATGCTCTGCCTTGCAACAATGCAGTGCCTCCGGCTCTATACATGCCAGCCTCAGAACTTTACAGTTGCATGTTTGCAAAATTCCACTTTCAATGTATTAACACTTTTAAAAATTCTGGTTCAACTTGTAGCCCAAGCTCTTGTGTGAGTGTAGTTTACCCCGGTGGTGAAACTCGCACCACACACGCATTGCCAACTGAGAGACTATTTTGTGTTCGAATAAACTAAATTGCCAAGACTCGTGTGCCTCACTACAGGCATCAGATTGTTGTTGTAAATGATGTGGTGCGATCTCCACGTGCACGCTGGTTTTGTACTCGGTTGACAGATGTTAAACAGTGGCACACATGTGCATCATGAAATGTCACTGCTTCGCCACTTTGGGTGATGTGTACAATGTATGCACAGTAGGGGTGTGCAATACTCGAAAAATTCGAGCCGAGTATGAAACTTGTACTCGGCTCGCGTCCATACTCGAAAAAATCAAATCCGGTGAAAATGCGATAACTTCGTCAATTTTTGACCGAATTTGACATTCCAATATACCAAATAGATCGTCTCAACGAGAGCTTTCCAATGGTGCATATTAAAAGTCAATAACTGAAACCATTTTCAAGTTATATCCTTAAAACTGGAAAACCATGATCCACTCAAGTCAGCTAAGCACCATCTTTGTTGTTCTTATCTTACCAAATTGAAGAGAAACTTGCAAACAAAATATTTTCATCAAATACTCGAACTCGGCTCGGCTAGAATTAAAATTTTTCTACTCGC
>JAHWFP010237055.1:12743-31081 GCA_023313725.1 Lithobius niger
TTCTACTCGCACATCCTTAATGCACTGCAACTCAATCTTGCTCTGAGCTAGTCTACGTCGATGGAAACAGCACCACGTCCACCATACGGCACCATACAGACTCCTTTTTTCGTGGCTGGCAAGCACTCTTAATCAACTGCCTCTACTTGTTCACTACTTGCGTCTCTCTTTCATCTGTCAGTGGTGTTGGTTTGAACTCTGTGCCTTGATTTGGTGCTTTCTTACTCCTTGTGTTGTATAGGTGTTTCACCACTTACCACAAGAATTAAATCGGGCCTAAATCCCACGTCCTGCCAAAACCAGGGAGTGCCTTAAATGACCAAGGCTTAACACTTTCACGCCTATCCTTTTTATTTTGAACGAGCATTACAGCCTGACCGATTTTGGCATTTACCAAATATATCGTTTCAAGCTGTGCAGTGGAGCTCAAGAATTTAAAATATAGTCACTTATCTCAGAAAAGCATGCTTTAAATGGTGATGCATTCAGAAATTTTTACCACAACTTAGTATTGGCACAGTAAGCAGCAAAACAATGTTGAAAAACTTGCAGAAAACTTAAAAGTTCAACGTTGTTGGCCGCCATTTTGTATTCAGCTAAGCAAGGCACCTACACAACTTCCAACAAATACCATTTCACACAGCTTAGACTAGTCAGTGCTGCCATCTAACGACGGATATGTGCACTAAAAACGTTACCTGACAACACTGCGTGAAGAGCGATAGGCAGCAGTGCAAAAGTTCAAAGGACGTACTATTAAGTCCATATGCGTTAAAGTGTTAAACCAAGCGAGTTCAGGAAGTGACGCAGGAGTGAAGCACATAACCTTTTATGAATTAACCCACAGCTACAAGGAGGAGTAAGGAAGCACCAAATCGAAGACCGGAGCCCAACCCATACCACCACCGAACGATGACATAGATCAACACGAGAAATGGAGTCTATGTGGTGGATGTCGTGCTGTTACATTGGAGAAACAAGACATAGAATTAAAGGGTTATGTGTCCGACACCCTCAACAGTGTATCCAAAAACAGCATTGCTTCATATCATATGGACATCAAACACAAGATTTCTTGGAATACTACTACCACCTTGTTGATTTCAGATTCCGCAAACGATCGACATTCGAGAGCCCTTGAGTCGCTGGTCATAAAACATGAAGCACACACATGGCTCATGAACTTGCAACCGCCATCAAGCCAGTACATTGTACAAGGCCTAACAAATACGATGGGCTACGTCAACTGGCGTATAGAAATCTTCCAAAGCATCCAATTTTAAAAACCAAGTGAAGAAAGTCTGATGAAGCCAGACTAGCAGTACATCATTCATGGTTTGTTGAAAATTAGCAGATGCTGTAGTTAAATGTCTCGACTTTGACAATTTTGCGCACGTTCTGAACTATGATGATTTCCAACTTTCAAAGTAAATCTCCACATTCGTTTTTCAGTATTATACCTAGTCGTAATCTTTCAATTTTCCGAGTTTGAACTTCGTCTAAAGATTTACAAACTGAAAAAATAAATGCAATATTACCTCGGCAATATCTTTAGCTTTATATGGGTTGACGTAGTTGGGTTCTTGAGCAATAATTCCTAACTCTTGAGCTGCCTGCAAATATTATAATTTTTCTAATGTATTTTTCAACTTGTACGCAAAAATATGGTGTGTTGAATAAAAAAAAAAGTCCCTCACGTATAAATTAAGCACCAAATGCCCAGATACATCAACTGTCTACAAGGTTTAATCTTACCAAGTGTAAAAGCACCGTTGATGCCTTATCTAGAAGATTTGTTTCATTACTGAAGCTGATGGTCCAATACAATAAAAGTCGGCCTTCGTGGTTGGTTGACAGTGCGCTGTGTGTGACGTCCGGTAGGCGCAACACCATCTCACCAAATAAAACGCTGTTTTCTACAATGGCGGCCAATGCTGTGAAAGGCAGTAAACATGATAATAAAGAAAGAGCACCTTTCCGTCGTAATTGACTTAAATTAAAGCCAACACAAATCTAAACAACATTTCAGAGATACATTCTCCATCATCAGGTTTCAATAAAACAATTAAAATTGATGGCAGTGTACTGCCGAGTCACTTAAGCTTAAAAGGCGGAGTACTGTACATTCAAGTTCACAAAAATGTTAAATTTAAAACATTATTAAAACAATTACAAAGTATCAAACCTCTAGCGTCTCCCCTCAGAAGAGGCAGACGAAAAAAGGAGTCAAGAAACCTGTCCTTCCTCTCGACAAGCCGAGCAAGAAAGACAAGGCTGATACAAATTACTCAAAGATTACTCATGGGGGTGCATGCATCGGCATTTTCCGCCGATAATATTTATTAAGACCATGATTGATTTTCCAACAAATTTATTATCCTTCTGTTAACAGATTAAGAGAAAGATACGTGTTGTTAAATTTTTAAAACTGAAAAGACTAAAACATTACTTGAGAGCACTATTTTATTGGGGGGAAGGGGGAGGAGCATCACCACCACGTTCCAAATTTAAGGTCCCTGAATCAAGGAAACGGAAGCATGTTTTGTGTTACCACCTTCGCAAAATTTTCTTAGCCAAATTACTTTTCGAACTTCTCTTTACAACTTGAATTTGTACTGTTTTAAAATATGGAATTTTTTCTCAATAATACCTTCAGAATTAGGTTTCAATATTATTCAACTATGAACGGCTCATTAACAAGAAAATTTCTTTCTCCGGCAAAGGAGAACATCCCCTCGCCTCTCAACCCCCCCCCCCCTTCCCCCAAACTGCCATTCTGATGCACAGCAGTTCATCATTGCCCAAAATGCTGACTTAAGATCTCCATTCAGTAGCTGGCTAGCGGCTACGGACCTGAATTTGTAATGACTAGTGCTACAACTATACTTTTTCAAAGGGGAAGCAAGAGTAAGACGCAGGGGTCCCAAAACACTAAACAATTGTGGGTGCCATGTTGTGGCCTATTTTACAGTAGTTTTATGTGCAAATTTGGTCCCACAGCTTTGAATTTAGGGCCACTTGGGCCTTGGTGCCGAGCACCCTTTTGCACCCCTCTTAACTGTGGCACTGGTAATGACAGGCTATGTACAGTAGAATCTGAAAGCTGATTATCCAAGCGCCTCGGCTACCTATCTGAATGCCTTTCCTGGTTTAAAAAAAAACCCACGGGAGCTTGAAGCAATTTGGGCCAAAATCATGTTATAATACTTGTGTAAAGCAGTCTCCTAACACAAAATCCCATTCTTCTTTTATTCGCACATAATTTCAATCATCCAAATACCCTTCAGTCATAATTATACCAGATAATCAAGGTTCTAGAGTGTTCCGTTTATTTGCCGACACCATGCAGTACATATTTTCAGTGCAGATCGCGGATATCTTATCTTTGCATATAAGACTATTAACTCTAATAACCCACTTGAGAAATCTTGGCTTGTTGTCTGATGATCTTAGAACTAGAAACCACGGAGCTAAGGTCGTGAAACAACGCTGCCAGACATCATTATGACAAGAGTCATTTGCTTTCAGAGTGTGCGACCTGTGGAATAAGCTACCGGCGGAAGTTGTGAAAGCCCCTTCCGTGCTCACCTTCAAAAAACGTCTTGATATTGTGTTACCCTCCTTTATACCACCGTACGAGTACGAAAATTGGTAGTAAGGGATACTCGACGCCATAAGCCAGCAGGCTTTCTGTCGAATTTTCATTCAAATTCAAATTCATATTGGCAGAATTACTTACAAAATTATGGGTAGGCGTAATATATTTTTTTGAGAGAAATGTCAGTGCTCCATTTGAGGAATAGTCCCGTTGGTATGTGAAGTATTAAGTAAAAGCGAGCTGTACAAGTACTGTACTGTATTCTAAATACCGTACTTCCTGACCAGACATTTAAGAGAGTGAGTTACACTTTTCGCCGTAAATAAGCATTGGTAACGATATCATAAACAAAACCTTAAGATATTGTGGGAAAATTGTAGCTATATAAAACATCTGCTAGGTAAAATACTGGCCCTCTAAAAATAGCTGCTAAGCAAGTTTTATCATTAAGACCAGCAAAACAACTGGTCTTCTGGAAGACTGTGCCCACGATAAATCTGGTAAAACCTCGTTGCCCCAATTGGCTTCAAATGAGAAAGTAATTACAATATCAACTTTACCATCACGCGTTTCTTCTTCCTGTGGAAACGCTCCTCCCGGCACGTAACTCGAACTTTCCAATTTCACTTTTGCCTGGGTCACAACCTTAAAACAAAATCAATGGATTCAACAGTCGCTGTTGGGGTTAAAATCAAACTTAGTAATTAGGTTGTATGAACTTAAACATTCTTATATCTTCAAATGTAAAATTGACACATCCAGCTTTGGCTTCGTCATCGTTTACCATACTTTTGGTAGTCAGTTCTCGCCAAATTTCTTACATGTCCCTTTTTATTTTTAATTTATATTTTATATTCAATGTGTATTTTACAGCACAAGACCAAAAACCAATTTTTTCTTATTTGTTTACTAATAACACGTTGATACATTTTCCAATTTTATTTCATTTTAATTCAGGTTTATACTTGGAGTTTTATCACATTTCTTATTTTATTTATGGATATGAAGTCCGTTACAAAGAAAAAATTAACATCATCACACAGTGTCGGTAAGGTAGGTGACCCACTTGCTTTAGACAACTAGTGGGCTTGTCAAGAAGACTGGGCACAAATTACAGGCTGATTAGTTATAAAATAGGTGGTTACAGTGATGATATACTGGCCACCATGTAACATTAACAAATACAAAAGTCTAACAATGCAGTAGTTTACGTTTATTTTAACAGATCCTATAAGCCTAAAATGAACCGAACAGATTCCATGTCTGCTGCACTCCCTTCAGTATCTACAACACTCTCCAGACACCGAACTTGCGTGACACGTTCATTTCCAACATTTCAACAACGTCAAAATACCAGGGGCACCTGGTTGATTGGTTTCTATTGCCTAACTGAAAATATAAATTACCTGGAATTCTAGCATTCTCCTTCTCCAATGCTGTTATTCTAGAGGTTAAAGTCATATAACCTGCCAGCCATGCAGCCCAGTGTGCACCCCTCCTATACAAAAGCATTGCAAGCGACCGCATGTCATCTTTTAGTCCTCTATAGTACCCTGGTGGCAGAGACGACGCTAGAATCACTTTATTGGGGAGGCGGCATAGGCGCAGCAATTTTAGCCAGGGGGGCGAACTGAAGAATTCTATTTTAGCGCCCCCCCCCCCCCACCAAAAAAAAAAAATTAAAAATAAC
The DNA here is from genome assembly GCA_023313725.1 of Lithobius niger. Lineage (NCBI taxonomy): Eukaryota > Metazoa > Arthropoda > Chilopoda > Lithobiomorpha > Lithobiidae > Lithobius > Lithobius niger. The sequence continues at coordinate 18,032 of JAHWFP010237055.1, forward strand.
ACTCTTGCAATTCTTTCTCACACCGAACGTTCTTAACTGCTTCATACCCAATTTTTTGGGAACATTTTTAAATCCAACTGTAAAAAAGATGATCTTTCAACTCTCACAGTAACAACTGGGCTCTATTGATGTAACCTAAATAAAGTCCTTCTTGTCGCTTTGAAAGAAACTAACATAGTTTTCTTAATAAATAACCACAATTTTCTTCGTTTATACGTTTGGTTTTGATCTGATGAGGGGGGGGGGTGGGGGGGGGCGCGCCCCCCCCCCCCCCCCCCAACGTCGTCCCTGCCTGGTGGTGACACAGAGGGGAGGTAGGGTAGGTGAAGGTAATGTATATTTTCGGTGAGGCAATAGAAACCAAAATCAACCAGGTGCCCCTGGTATATTGATGTTTCTATATCCCAACGAAAATATATATTACCTGGGATTCTCACATTCCAGTAGACCTCAACAAAGCGGCGGTTGGCACCACCTCGACGGGTCCCCTAGGGTTACGGGCTGGCTCCCCCAAAAATAATACACTTTTGAAAGCAATCATGCACCGCAGCCAAAATTAGAAGCTAATATATAGGAAAAATAGGAATTTAACACGCAGAATATAGGAATTTTACACGCAAAATGTAGGGATTTTATAGGAAAAAAAGCGCAAGAAAATTGAGTTCAAGTTAAAGCCTATTTTATTTTACATCAAGTGATAGCAGAATGTATTTTGAAAATGGAGTACATTGTACTTGCATTTGGTCAGGCTGTTAATTTCACATTAACTCAATTAAGCATCCACTACTCACCGACATTTTTTACTCATCTGCAGGTTTTACATTTAGGCTAATATGTTTAGGCCTATTTACTTTTTTGTTACTCTGCAGTATTTGTAAAGTAGCCACCAATCAGCTTGGTCCTTTTTTTCTGAATAATTTTCTGTTTTTCCAAACGAATTTCTCGACGGAGCCTTGATAGACCCAATCAACAATAAAATTGGATGCGGTAACGAGTTGCATGCGAATAGGCTTAAAACACGGTAAATAAACCTATTCGCCCACTGGTGTCGCACCGGCAAATATACGGAGGTTGTTTTGCTTTTCACACGATAAAATGCTAAATACTAAGACAGATTTATAGTTGGATCCGTTGCCCGTTGGCCGAGTCTTTGATGTCGGCAAGGTGCACTCTTGGCCTTCGACTTTTAAAACCACAGCCTCTAACAGGCTATACTTGATGTTGACTGAGCATTGAAGAAGGCAGTCGTGAGTCGGCAAGGTACAGGCCGTGTAGGCAAGGTGCACCTCCTGCATGAAGGCAGAATAGGTGATAGGGCTCATAATCTATGTTGTGTGCCGAGTCGTTAGTCCCAGATTTTACCAGAAGTTCAAGTGATACTACAAACACTGCGTAGACACAATCGTGTAGCGGACGTCTTACGACTTCTCCAAAAAAAACCAGGAAAATAGGAAATATAGGATTTTTTCACCAAATATAGGAAAATATAAGAAATATAGGAAAATATAGAGAGCTGCGCACCATGAAGCAATACGAAGGCGAAGCACATTCAGTGGCTAACATTGATGATTGCATTTGCTTAACGGTTTTAAGGAATCCATCACGCAGCAACAAACGAACCGAGACGGTAAGGTCTATCGGTATGAGAGGACATGTCTCGGAAATTGAGATGTGAAGACAAGTACTACTCCAAGACGCAGCTTCGAGGATGTCGGAGATGGGGTCGTTGCTGTGGAAGGCCCATGATGCAGAGATGGCTCAAGTTCATGGGAGGTGACCCGAATGTTGCTATTGGTGCCGTTGATATCCAGAGGTTCGTAGGCGTTGATGATGACGGGCTTGATCCAAGTTGCAATCATACGAGCCGAGGTTTCGCCGAAGGGCTTGGCGAAGGGGAGAAAAAGCTGGGAGCGGCCCTTGTGAAGGGTTTCAGTCTTTCGTAAATAAAAACAAAGGGCTTGAGCCGGGCAAAGTTGATGCTCCAATTCGTCACCAAGAATATTGGAAAGTGCCGGGATGATGAACGTAAGAGATAGTGTGGAAGGTTTCTGGGTTTTTGTCCAAAATGAAGCTCGAGGGGTCAAAGTTACCACTTTAGGGTCCGTCAGAAAGAAACAGTCGGCAGGGGCAGAAGACAAGGATTGAACTTCGCTGCAGTGAATGCTGAATGTTAGAAGAAACACAGTTTTAAGCGGTAGATGACTGAGGCAGCAAGATGAGAGTGGTTGGTATTGCGCCGTCACTAGGGAGTTTAGAACGATAGAAAGACCCCAATTTGGGAACAGTCTGTGTGTGAATGGTCGCCTGATTTCGAAGGATTTGACTAATGCAGAAATACGAAAGTTATCCAACAGTTGAGAACTTCCTGAAGCCTTATTATTTAGAGGAAAATTAAGAGCTCGGGAAGACGCGGGTCTACTGGAGCAACCTGTCGTGAGATCTATCCAAATTATTTGAAACTGTAGTTAAGGCCTGTCGTGTCATCTATCCAAATTATTTGAAACTGTAGTTAAGGCACACATTACAGATTTTCTCGAAGCACAAAATCTTATCTCAGTTAACCAACATGGATTCAGATTAGGATATTCAACCGTTACAAACCTTTTAGCTTTTTATCATCAAATTTCTAACGCATTAGATCACAATATCCCTGTTGACAGTCTGTATATTGATTGTATGAAAGCGTTCGACAAAGTCCCGCATCATCTGCTGTTACACAAACTTAAACATATTGGCATTGTTGGGCCCATTCTTCAGTGGATCAGCAACTGGTTATATCATCGTACGCACTGTGTTGTTGTTGCCGGTTCTTGCTCCACACCAGCACCCGTTTCCAGTGGAGTCGTTCAAGGCTCCGTCATCGGTCCCTTACTCTTCGTAATATATTTCAATGATTTTGGACAATCTACAAATAGCCAAACTGTTAAATACGCAGACGATTCTAAACTTAACCGTCCCATTATGACCAACTTCGACCATGATATTTTGCAGAAGGACATCGATAACCTCTACTTCTGGTGTGAAACATGGTGCATGCCTGTACACCCAGACAAATCAGTGTTAATGCATTTTGGCCGCAAAAATCAAATTCTCCCATACTTTTGGGGTAAACAACGTCTATCTGCAGACACACAGGTCACGGACCTCGGTGTTATTATTGACATTGATCTTTCCTTTAGCAAACACATTATAAATAACATACGTAAAGCTACGGCTGTAGTTATGATGATAAATAGAACTATTGTTTCCAGGACCACAGAAGTATACCTTAAGCTCTATCTATCTCTTGTCAGACCAATACTAGAATATGCTGTTGACCTCTGGTTTCCTGGTCTGATTAAATATATGGCACCCCTTGAAAAGGTTCAGCGGCGCGTCACTAAAAATATCATTGGACTATATCACGTTCCTTATAACCTTCTGCTTCAACGCCTGAACCTACATTCTCTTTGGTGGAGGTTCACGCGGGGCAGCCTTATCACTACCTACAAAATTATTCGACAAAATTTCGGTGGCCCGCAATTACAGAATATATTCATTTTCAACAGATCCCGCAACACCAGAGGTCATCCCTTTAAAATTTTTCCCCAGCAACATAATCACAATAGAGCTAAACATTTTTTCTTCAATAGAGTAATTTCACTTTGGAATACACTTCCTGCAGAGATCGTCCTGCCCAGCTCTACTAACCTCTTCAAAAACCACCTAGACTGTTTCTTCCGCACTAATACAACCATGATATTCCATTATGTGTAGCAGGTTTACTGATCTTGTCTAATCGCATCCAATTACAGGTCCCCTGGGTTAAATTGCACGGTGTGTCCCACTCAGTGAGTATGTGCATGTTCCATTTTTGTAAAATGCATGCATTTTGTCTTTGCAACATTTTAATTACGCAACGGCTTCTTACAGCTTCTTATCATGCTTTTGCATTTTTGCGTTGTGAGATACTATCATTGAATTTGTTGTATAATAGATAAATATTTATGTATATTATTAACTGTATTGCATCACCGGTACCGTAGTTGATGATCTATACTTGCAAAGAAATTTTTCTGCATGATATATTCTTATCTTTAAATACTTATCCTTAGTGCATGTTTCGTTGTGGATTATCTATACTAGCCTATTGCATGATATTTTTAATTACCGATAAACCATTCCTCAGTGCATGAGTATCTGTAGTGACGTTCGTTTTGATTATTTGATTACTTGCAGTTATATGTAATGAATCCTTTTTACCATGTATAGAATGCTTGTCCTTTGTATGCCGCCCAGCCTCTGGCATTGCGGCTATCCTTAAAATAAAGTTAAAGTTAAAGTTAAGAGACGCAACAATGGAACTCTTGATGCTAATGGCAGCCATAGAGCCTGTTGGGCGAATCCTCGACAGCTTTATAGGTGATGCAGGAGACCTGTTTTGCAGGAATGCCCATTGACGTGAAGAGTCTAGGTTGCAGAACAAGGGAAAACCACCCCTCTTTCCCCCCTCCCTTCCTTTGATGGCCGGGGAAGCGAGGTATCGATGGAAGAAGAGGGATTGTACTTAGTGAAAACAGAAGCCAAGGGTAGAAAAGCAGCTCAGGATCGGAATGGGAGCGACAGGTGAAAGAGTAACCCTTGTTGACGGAACGATCCGAAAGGCAAGGGATCAGTTCCGAATGGAAGCTGCCAAATGGCTAGACACAGAGGGAGATGTAAACCGAGCTGTAGTGGCCGAAGTCAAAAGGGAGACAAGGCTAGGGCACATGATCGCAAGCCACCAGACTGGGAAAGGCAATATACTGGCGAGGTACAATGCCTGTCTTATAGGCGAAGGCAAATGACTTGCGGAGGCAGTTGATGAAATCCTGTCTTGGTTTGGCTAACTGGAAACGTTGCCTTCGTTCTGTCCATTGCCTTGCATCGTTGTGGATGAAATGCTTGAAACGGACAGGCAACAGCAGGGGGTCCTTTGCAGAGAGCGTGCGCTGTGGCGTGGAGTGTGTTAACTCGCTTAGGAGTCTGAAGGCCCAAACGAAAAGCTTAGCAGTGTCCAGAAACGTGGTGGAGGAAACTGTGTTCAGAACAGTTGCCAAGGACCGCAAGGTTTCTTTAAAACCCAAATGTACTTCGAGCGGTTGGCAACCGAGGGGAGGGTCACTTGTCCGGAATGATAGACAAAATAGAGGAGCAGCACATGTAACAGTGCCAATGACATATAATAGCTGATGATGCTCTGTCCCAGCTTGCTGGTGTCGTTGATCGACGGTAGAACGTATGACGGAGTTCAGTTGCTGCAGAAGGATAGGAAGTCGTTAAGCGGCAAGGGGAGTGTCTGGAAGATAGACGGAAAAGCAAAGGCCTCCTCCGAGGGCGGTGCAGTAACTCATGCACAAGTGCAACATGGATGCAGCTAGGGTGAGATGAAAGCCAGGATGAACGTCGTTGAAAGCCTGTGAACTTCAACCTTTGAGAGGGGATAAGCAGTGGAAGCTGCAAAAAGTACAAAAGATGGACGAAAGGCCAAAGGAAGCGTCGGCGGATTGTGCGACAGGAACCATGGAAAACTGCCTTGTACCATTTCAAAGATAGGACATGTCCAGCTGAAGCTTGCACCGACGTCACAGTTCAGAAACAAAGACAGGTCGACGAAGGATAATGAGCCATCGGAAGGTGATAGCCACGTACAGATGACTGGCAGTTGATTAGCATATGGACCCGACAAGCAGCGGCAAGTCGGTGTAAGGTCTCGTGATCTGAAGAAGCTGAATATGAGGAGCCCCAGTCTAGCAGGGCTGAAAAAGACGGGTAGTGAAGGGTGACAGCCATCAAAGAATGACAATCGAGAAAGTCTGCAACGACAGAAGTGAAGAATGACAGACTGGAGAGGCGTAAACGACAGTCCACAACGGAGTAAAGGCAAGAAGAGCCGCAAGTGGCAGGCCACGAACGACGACAGGCAGCGAAGGACAAAGGTTGAGGAGAGTCGCGACCGGCGAGAGCCGACAGGTAGCTCGTAATGACAGATTTAGCGACATGCCCGCATATATCTTATTACCATTGGGAAAAAGAGACAGCAGCCCCTCTGAAGGGGAACCTTGATGAGGCGTTGGCGGATGAACTGTTAAGAGCTGAAGCAGGATCAAGGAGGGCAAAGGAAGAAGGCCAGAAGAGGTCCAAAGTTTGTTAACGAAGGGCAGCAAAAGGTAAAAGGGCGACAGTCCAGAAACGTTGCAAACGATGAGTAGTGTAACAACTGGAGGCGTGATGACCCGACTAAACTTGACTCGGTGTACGCGATGATGACTTGACTGGAATAGCCTGGCCTAGGCATGACATATTGATTTAGTCTGGAGTAAGTGACTCCGATCTTGCAAAGTCCTGTCCGAAGGACCGAAAAGGCAATTAACGAAGCACCATGGCAGGAGGCGCAGTGAGCGAGACCTGCTGTCAGCAGACGTGAAAACCAAAGGGTCGTTCTCATTGTAGCAGTTGTGTTGAGGCTTTGAGGCTTGATGAAGACGAAGGGCTGACGACCAAGTTTCATAGCAGCAGCAGTGTTGAAGCTTGATGAAGGAAGAGCGCTGATGACAAGAGTCCACCCCTCGGCGGCACAATTGTGTCGGCAAAGGCGAAGGAGATCCGTTGTTGCCAGAAGCGACAACCAAGGGACCATCCATTGTAGAAGCAGCAGTGCCGAGGCTCGACGAAGGACGAAGGTCCAACCACAGACGGCACAATCGTGCCGGTGTGAGATATGTGTGTCTTCTTTTTCAAATGCAATGATGGCGGATGACTGAATGCAGGCAGCGACAGATGACAGCCATGCATACGAAGGGCGAACAGCAGCAGGAGAGCAGAGCAGTAGTCCCGAAGAACGAAGTTGAAAAGCAGGAAACGCAACGATTGTCACAACGAAGCGTGCCTTTGATGATATAGTCTGGAAAAACGACGGCGTCAATGACAAAGGGCTGCAGGTGTATCCAACAATGAATGGATATGGTCACGTATACAGATGTCTAGGAAGGACGGGCAGCAGAGACCATGTTAATCTTCTGTATATGATGCCTGGCTGCAGGCTTATACAGCCGAAGCGTGTACTCTTGAGTCCAGCCTGGAGGCGAGTCTTGAATGACAAAGGGGCACCAGAAGCAGTGCTTCCAATTAATTTTGATGACAAGATGCGGAAGCCATGGCCTGGCCGAAGGACAGGAAACGTCGCGATAGGGCTGCCAGTAGTGTCAGTAGGAGCTGACACGACGCCGTACCTTCGGTCCGGCAGGAAGACGTCGTTCAAAATGCTAACATGGAGCCGAAAGATGGTAGGTAGACGAAGGCTGGTAGGTCGGCGAAGGACAAAGGGCAGCCGAAGAGCCCAGTAGGCCGAAAACGAAGGCAGGCTGGCAACAGCATCAATGATATAGCAGGATGTAGAGGCCGGACGGAGACATCAAGCAAAAGACCAGCACGCAGTAGAAGAGCGGGCCCACATCCGCATGTCGTCATCCATTTGTGACGAAAAGATGTAGTCATGCACAGGCTTCCCCAGCCTCACAAGCCCTGACGGAAGTGAAGGAAGAACCAAAGTGAAGGCCACAGTCTGCCCATAGGGGATAGGAGACATCGTAGCAGCATCCAGCCCAACACCTTCGGCATCCGAAGGGGGATAGGTGAAGGACACAGGCTGTAGAGTGTTATAAAAAATCCAGGGAGACGTGATGAAGGGCCAGCCTGCCGGACCGAAACCTGTGTGGCCGCATCCGTGGCACACAGCTGAGTATTCTTGGTTGTAGAACGAAGGACAACAGTAGTACTCTCGAAAAACCCCCGAAGCCTTGACCTGGCCGAAGGGGACAGGTGACGTTGTGGTTGCGTTCCAATGTAGCACCTTCGGGAGCCGAAGGGAGGGCAGGCAAAGGACAAGGTGACCGAGGACCACCCGGCGAAGGATTATTGACGTGCAAACGTCGGCAGGCTGCAGAAAAGAGTGGAAAATCCTGGCAGACGGCGAAAAGATGTCCACCGAAACAAAGGAGTGTGAACGCAGCGAAGTAAAAATCCGGGCTGAAGCTTCCTTAGGCGTACCTGTGGCACACAGTTTCATGTTGGTGAACGATGAAGGGACCTCAGTAGCAAACACCGCAGTTTTTTTTCCCAAGAGTAATGAAGATGTCCGAGCGGTACGGACCATAGAGAAAAAAAGGTGACATACAGTCGCTCGCAATGCTTGCGCACTGGGCTGCATGGCTTGTGGAAAAAAAAGCATAAAATAGCACAACTAGCACCCTGACTCTGTGTCCTTCATGAATAGGTACACAAAAATTCTGATTTACCAGTAAAGAAATTCCACAAAAGCCTAAATTACTTATCTTAACACCCAAAAATTACTAAAATTGTACGGAACTAGATGTTGCATTTAAAACACTAGGCATACTTACCTGTATCATTTGATCCATTGCTAATTTTATCATTCTGTATTGTTTTTCATACTTCCCCATTGCTACAATATTCTTAATAACATGAAGTTGCTCAGCATGTTTATGTTTAAAAAGCGCTTTATCTGGTTACCGATGTAAGGTCAAACTTCCAATGTTGGGCACCTTAAGATCGGCACATCAATGAAACATAGGAACTTGAAATAGTGTAGATAGCTATAATTAGTCACACTAACTATCAGTATAAATCATGGTACGAAATGCTTGGGAGTGAGATACACCTCTTTAAAAAGGTTATTACCGTAAATCGTGGATTAAACACCCATGGGCTTATGCAGTTAATTTGGCAAAAATAGGGGTGGGCTTTAAATCAAGCATTATCAATTTTCTAACCTTTCTGGACATCTATTACAGAAAATTCGAAGCTTTTGAACCAATTTTTACATCCTTTTAATTGCTGTGAAGAAGGGAGGAGGCTTCGGTGAGAGATGCCTTGTGCAGGTGCTAGGAGCTAAAGGAAGAGTCCACTATTACTACATACAGGGAGGGAGAAGGGGCCAGTAAACATAGCAAGCAGTACTATCTTTATTCACATCGTATAACTTTTAGGTAGTTTTTCGTAGAAAAACGTCAATTGGAAGGGTGGGCTTTAACTCCATATTTCATGATTTTGACTTTACAGCATTTTAAGGGGTGGGCTTTAGCTTCAACTGGGCTTTTAATTCACGATTTACGGTACACGGCAGAAAACATACCTGAGTTAGTGCAATCTATTTCTGACTATAAAAGGTGCAATAGTTTCACATAAGTTTATGTTCCTAGGGCCTAAAAAAATAAAAGTTTTGTTGCCATACCATGATGAACCCTACATTTCTCACTCGACCATAATTCCCCCCTTCCAGTCACATTTGGTGATGTTATAGTCACATTAGTTCGTTTTTAGCCCTCTACTACGTTAATAAAAACAGTGTTACTGTGTAGAAATCAAGAAACAGAAACACAACTTAAAAAAATTGCAAGAAACAGGTTTGTCTTTAAAGAAGCACTTGTATTTTTGTTAGGAAAATAGTAGAAAAAAACTATTCCTATTGACGACCCTAATTTTGATTTCAATGTTATGGCAAATAAACTTTTTTCCCCCTCAGGCATAATTTGACGAGTTCCTATCCTAGAAAAAGGTGCTCTTTTGTGCAAAGATCGTGTCCGACGGGCATGGAGAGATCACTGTAACAGGATTACTATTTTACTAACAAAAGCTGTGTGTGCTCTAAGGGAACCGTGGCAGCATTCACCACCAAAAAGCTAACCCACATCTTTGGAGCACTTCCAGTCGTAGCCATGGCACCATAAGGAGGGAGGGACAAATTTGCTAGGTAATTTCAATTGGAAATTCCTAGGATCAGTCCTGCACGGTGTCCCATTGACCAGCTAATCCAACAGAAAAAATGGATCGATTTTTTGACGGGGAAACCTGAAATAATCCCGCTAAAAGTGGTTGGTGATGGTGGCCGTCTTGTTGAACCCCATAACATCAGTTTTGTTCACCAATGATCCAGGAACAGCGTTCACGTTAAATGAAAACTTGAAGATTGCTACCGCTAGTAGCAATCTTCTACTTTTCATTTAACTTGAACGTTGTTTTCATTTAACTTGAACTTTCATTAGCGGTCTGGCACAGAAAGGGTCAATTCGTTCTTGTGCTCAGGCAGGTTATAGTCTGTAAAGCTATCGTCCCTGATAAAATAAAGGGGCAATAGCAACTTCCATATAGGTCCCATCCAGCTCTCCATATACATCCATTAGAAAAGGAAGTATCTGGACATACATTTTGTTTCTTTCCAGCTCTCCTGTGTTATCTTAGCATGCGTTGAGGGGCATATTCTTCTGCAAGTGTTCCAGATACATGCCAGCTTATCCCAATTCTCTGTTACTCAAATGGGGACAATAGAGATAAATTGTGAGACCTGTTTATAAGGAAGAATCATTACTATTATATATGTTTGTTAATGGAATAATTATTGTTATGTGCTTTGCAACCTGTAGGTAATTTAGCGCAACACGAAACCTATGATTATTAGGTGCTTGGGAGTATGCAATTTTCTAATAGACAGCCTGCTTCCTTGGCTGCACAACTCGCGTTAGAGGGCTTTCGGCGTTAATTGCAGAGAGAGATTGAAGACGACGACAGAGTTTGCCGGCGACGTGGCCCGGCTATAGGTTTTGATAGTGAAAAACCACACTAAAGGGCATGGAGTTGCGACCATTTGGGGCGATCTTTCGGTAAAGCCAGCATAGCTGCTCCTAATTCAGCTCACGCTTGGCAGGTCTATACGACCTCGAGCCTCTCTCACACAAAATATTAGGTGACGGTATAAATTCAGTGCGCAGCGTCATTGTCAGAAAATTCAACCTTCAGTAATCTCCTGTCAGTAATAGTTAGTTCGCACTTTAGAGTGTTTACGTTGCCTTTCTTACGTTTTCTTTTTGAGTAATCCGGCAACTGATCATAGCTGATAACATTGCAACTAGTAGTAGGCAGCCGTTAGAAGATCGCAGCAAAGATTGTCAGATGAGCATCGCTTCGTTCCCACCATTTTTTGTGTGTCGCGTGATGCAGTCGTTTTCATGAGGGAACTTGTAGCGCACCAAACTGTTTCTCATCCCATTAATACATCCAATGCTGAGGGGCCCACAACAGTCTCACTCACTTCTTTAGAGTTTGACACGCTTCCAGCTGCAGCCACGGTACCAGAGGGAAGGAGACAATTTTGCTAGGTAATTCAGAATTACCACGCAGCCTCCGAAATATCACGCATCCCAAACGCCTAATAATCCTAGGTAAAACAAAGTGTATATGGAACCCCCATTGTTACAGCTTGTTGGGCAGGTCACCATCACTGTTAAAACTTAAAAAACAATCATCAGCACGTGGTTAACAGAAAAAATAATTCGTGCAAAACATGATAAAGTATGAAAAGCTCCTAACCAAAAAATAAATAAATGAAATAAAAATCAGTCATTAAACTAAGTGAGACTAGAAAAAAAAAAGTATAGAAGTAATTAGTTCAATTCGATCCACGATGCCCTGTCTTTGCTTTTTTGTTATTCATCTTCACAATTTTTCTTTTCCTTTTTTTTTCGATTATATCTTTCGTCGTACCCGTAACGCATTAACATTTTTTCTCCCTTTTTTTTTTCATTGTTTTTTAATTTTTTTGAAACTGAAAGGATACACATCTTGGCATCAGCAACTGGATCCCCCTTTTTCTCAGCTGACGCGAAAACACAAACTGCACAAACGAAAAGTGCGATAAAAGTTTCCATATTTTACTAAAAGAAATTCAACGATGTTGCTGGTAGATAATACATCACCGTGAACCACAACACACATTGGGATTGTTATTTTCAATTTTCAATGGAATGATTTGACTGTAAACTGCATTAAATAGCGAATGTAGCAACACGCACCATACAAAAATTCTGCGGTCAACAAAATAAGACACGTGCTTCCGGTTATAAAAGAACTGCAGCGCCTTTTTTTCTCAGCGCGTATTGGATTTTAAGAAAATATGTGAAACAAACTGCCTTAAATGCAAATATAAACTAAAAGATTATTAAAAACACGAAACTAACGCAATTTTTAAGTAATTATATAACGAAATCGAACTGTTGATTTGTTAAATGCGTGTCATTTTGACCGGAAATACTGGCCTCCTTTTGTACCAGGAAATACTAATGTAACATTTTAAAACTTAGTTTTTCATAATTAAAAAGGTATTTATGACCGTAACGTGAAATAGATTGAATTTATCATGTATTCAAGTAAAAATAATGTTATGTTTAGATGTTTTTAAAAATGTTATCTTTTATCGACGTGTCATTATTTTATCGGTTAGTTCTGCCACCAAAAACCGGAAGTGCTGACGAGAAAGCCATCATGGCGCGCAACGAACGCTCCGATAGCTCTGAGGTAACTAAAACTGACGTCCTATACGCTTTTAACGTACATTAAATCTTTTTTGATGTATTGTAGAGATGTTACAGTTAGTTGTGGTCAGATTCTTAGGTCGGTGGGCAGCAATCACAGGCTTACAACCTAATTAACCAAGTTTGCTGCTTAGAGGTGTTTTATGTTTTATGATTGCATTGCATGGTGTTGTCTTGCCATGACAAGCCATACTGTCCAAACATGCCCAGCCCTTCCATAAAATCTTGGACGAAGGTAAAATAATGCAACTCATACGATTCTGAATTGGTGGCAATCGCCTCACGGATCTGTTTTGTTCGTTTTCGATAATTTACTTAGCTGTGGCCGACACTTGGGAAAATTCGTGACACTGTTGACGTCAAATTCTAAAGAAACATATCAAGGTAGCTGTTTATGCTCGCCCCCCCCCCCTCCTCCACTGGCGAAGTAACTCAACTCCTCGTGCTGCTTTAGTAACTGTATTTATAAAACATCCACCTTGCTATTAACGGCTGAGCAGCGTAATAGCAGTGGTAGTACATTAACGTTAATAATAATAACAAGCCAAGCAGGAAGCCAATGTAATGCCAAGCTTGTGCTGAAGGGTGGGATGCATCACCATTTCGTGTATTGGAACAGTTGGGTGATGGTTAAAAAAAAAAAAAA
>JAHWFP010237055.1:31091-55323 GCA_023313725.1 Lithobius niger
AAAAAAAAACTGAAGACTGAAACTACTGCAAGCAAGCAGTAGAAAAACAAGCCTTAACTAAGAAGAGAGCAACAAATGCTATGTTCCAAAGTGCTAAAAAAAATGCTTGTATAAGCTTGGAACATATCCTTTTTTTTTAAGTTGCATTTTTAATCTTATCATAAGTGTGTTATTAGGGGAATAAAATCTTGGGAGCTACATTATTCTAACAAATTTCAAATCTTTGCAAAATAGCAAAGAAAAATAATGAAATTGTAGAGAAATTGCAAGGATTACTAGTAAATTCATTCACTCACATCACCACACACAAATTCAAAGTGAAAGATATAGTTCAATATCCTGCGAATTTTCGATAGACTGGAGATGTGTTGAACATGGAAATTACTCGCCACTCTCACTTTCAAAAACAGGATACAGGGACCTTGTAAATGTCAGGATCTGTGGACGTTCTTTTCAAGCAAGCAGACGAAAATAATGAGGATGTAACCAGAGAATTCATTTTTCTTCACCGTGCCTGATGAAGATTGTTGATAAACAATCGAAAATTTGCAAGATCGGACAGATTCTGTTTTTGAAAGTAAGCGTGACGAGTAATTTCCGTGTTCAAATATTTCCATGGAGTTTCAAAGTAAGTCCAGTAAGCCTAACGGTTTATTTTGTGACTGGGGATGTAATGACATAGGTGACTTATCTTCATCAGGCTTGCTCAGAAAGCAACTACAATACTACATCAATTCACATTCATGTCATTCAGATTTGGCTGCTGGTTGTTGTTGTTGCCTCCTAGATTAGCATTGCCATTGTTCCACTTGCTCCTTAGCATGTTGCAAAATTCTCCTTGCAGCAAGAATTGAATAGCTGGGTTAGATGGCCCCTGGATATTCATCAGCTATTCAATCAGCTGGCATCAAGAAGGTTCATGGCACAAGACCTTCCTGTGGCAAATCCACATTTGTTGCTACCAGAGAAGCCACTTCGCAATTAATCATTGATTAAACTGTTTGGAGCGGTATCGGTACTCTTCAAATGGTGAAGAAAATTAAACAGTTGGCAACTAGCACTCGCTATGATGCTGACGTGAGAAATCTTGCTACTCAAATTATCATACTTCGTATCATGATTCATGAAGGCTCTCCTATAGCCTGTTTTCATGATTTTTCAATAGTTTCCGCAGGCCGTCTTACCCCAACTTTCAGTACAAATTGCATATTCGGCTTGGCTCAAATTTGTCCAATATTGCCAGGGTGTGTCCTAAGCATACTTTTCTGATGTTCCTAAAAAAGCCATGATTTAATTTTACAGTCATAGTAATCTTGCAAATAGCCATGATTTTATTTTTTCAAACATAATATTTGATTAAACACTAGATTAAGATTAGGTGGGCCTTTTTTTTTTCTGTTTTCATAACATTTGCATTTAAAAGGTCTGACTTTTTTATGTATAACAGTCATGACAATGCTGACAAAGTCATGATTTGTTGAATTTCAGTTTTTTTAAAAGACACCATGACCGCACATACCTAACTACAAGTTTTATTCCAACAAAATAATAAATTTTATGATAATATGCTGCTCATTGTAACACCAGAACGCAGTTTGCCCCATCGTCGTCAAAATTTGTATTGCTATGTTCCATGTGTTGCGCTGTACAATTCCTAACCCTGCAGATTATAGCATCACTTTTTGTAATCTTCAATCAATTTTTTTTTCCAGTTCATTCTTCCAAAGTGTATGTGTCCTAGGCTACTGTCTTCTGCCGCCAGCCATAGCATTGATTGTGTGCAAAATTCTCCTTCTCTTTCACCAATCCGTTATGCTGTTTGTCATCAGGTTTTTTGTCACCATGTTGGGATTTGCGTGGGCCACTTTTGGTAAGTCCAAACCACAACAATTTTAATACAAAAATTTGTGATAAGGCAAGTTGGGAGCTGGTTAGCACTTGCGGGTTGAGCTTGTTCACAAGGCAGGCAGAATTAGGTCTGGTCAGTTTCGTCCAGTAGATGTCGTTTGCTGTTATAGCAGTCGTGTCCATATCATTGCAGAGTGTTTCAGTCTTAACTTAATCGAACATTCATTGCTGTTAATTCTTTGTAATATAGTAAAGGTTAGAATTCCAACGAAGTTTGTATGTAGTACCAAGAATTTATAGGGTTTGGTAGTACTATTGATGTGAACCTAGTCTCCATGTTGAATCAGTTGCATTGAATTGGTGGCTGAAAGAGAGAAGTGCTTTGCAGTGAACGCTATTTGTGTCTGACGGGGCAGCTTGAGCATTGTTTAGATGTGTTACCTTGCTTGCTACTGTAAACTAAAGTTACATTGTCTCGAGAAAGAAACAAAAAAAAAAGAACATAATATAAGGCCACTTAAAAAAAGGCAAAAAAAAAACATTTCCATGTGGGTAGTTTTTTGTTTGTAGGTACTAAAAAAATACGTAACACCCTGCATCTGCATTAGAAAAATGCAGGGTGTTATTTAAGCCATGGAAAAAAATGTTTTGGTTCTCGAGAATTTTTAAAAGCCCCAAAAATCACCCGGTGACCGGGGTTTTATTTTTTATTTCGATTCGGAACTAAGCTAACTGGTATCCTAAATTGGTTGTTTCTTTTCAGATTGTGGTATTAAAATATATCCAAACTGTTTGAAATTACAACTGAACGTTACGCTTGCTCACCGCTCTCACAAATTTCTCTGAAGTAACCTTTGGCTGGTCGTTTTTTTTTTTGTATAACTAAAAAAAAAAATCGTCATGCAGAGCCTGTGAACCGACAATTTTTTTTCTCGCAGACATAAATATTGTTTTCTATACTAAAATGTACAATATTTCTCAAAACATCATTAATAGGCAGCTTGTTCTTGACTTTGTTTTTCGTCGTCATTTCAAGCAATGAGTTTCCGTCAGTTCTTATTGGGGAGGCTTTAAGATGTTTATCGTTCTTACGTGAAACGCCCTGATTGCACATTGCAAAGATAAATGTGCACTCAGTTTGTGCGTGTAATTAAACTGCCACCAATATAGGATTCATAAGTGAATACATATTATATTTTTATTAGAAATTGTTAGAAGCGAAGCATTCCTGTTTTCTAGGTTTTATATGATGTGCCCGAGTGCAGCTGACCACGCGAGTGCACTTGACTTTGACCCCAGTTATAATCTGAACTAATCAATTGAGTGCAGCTAGTCCTTCGCCCAAAAGACAAGCTAACTTTAAAGGAATACTATTACCGCAAATTCACACACAAGACGTAGTTTAAAAAAAATTACTCTGTGGCATCAAAACACAAGTATTGACATACCGTACTGCTCCGGTTGTAAGGTGGCTTGCCATTTTGGGCTCATAAATTCAACAATAATAAATGGGTGCGATTATAAGGCAAATGACTTCCACCCAAGACTTTGCCAGTGACTCTGTTACCAATATAGTTGGTGCCATTCTTACTATTACAGTTCAGCTAATGACGATCCAGAATATTTGTCGTCGTATGTTTTTTTTTTTAATTGTGGACTCCATAACAGTTTTTAAGGTCCACTTTTGTTTATATTTTAGTTTTTGGTAAATAATTCAAAAACTACGTGAGCTACGGACTTCTCATTAGCATCAATAGATAGCTCTCGAAAAAATGAGTAAAATGGTCTATTCAAACTTCAAAATCGGTAAAAATTTGGTCGAGTTATGGATTTGGATTTAAATATAAGACAAAGATGCAGTTTTCAAGGGGAAAAAAAAATCCTTCTTATATTTGGGCCAGTACGGTAATTGTGAATTTGTAGTGCAATAATTGACCTGAACATTCACAAAATCCAGCTTTACTGTCTTGTGCTACCAGTTTTAAGTTTGTCTCTCACAACTTTAAAAATAATTCACAGGGGCATTCACTCATGTTACAGTACTGGTTTTTTTTTTACAGCATCCATGGCTTTTCTTGGTACTAGCCAGCCTCCTCACAGGAAGGCACTTGCAGTCTACCCCATGTGCCTCTTCTATTTTGTAATTAGTTGGTTGGTGCTGTCTCACTCGAGTTAGGCAACTGGCAGAAGGTGAGTCAACCTTTTGTTTGTTTCTTATTTGGTACATTCATTCACACAGCTGTCCCAGGAACAAAGTGTTTGTACTGTTAGTGTATTATTGGTGATGGTGGTGGAATGGGCAATAAGGGGCTGTACTTTAATGCTGTACACAAATTTTGGCTCCCCACCCACTTTCCCCTAGAAAATTATGTCACCAAAGTTGTCCCAGACCCCTCCTCAGTTCCAATAAAGAATTAAAGAAAATTGTTACTTTTCTAGATTTTTTTTACACCAGTGTTTTTAGGTTGGTTAAAAATGGAAAACCTTATAGTGATCACAGGTTTTCTGGCGTAATATTTAATGCAAAATATTATATTCTTTTGTGAAGAATACTTACGCGTACGCCAACGTGGGAGATTCTAATTTCTTACTGAACTGTGAAAGTTCGGCTTGATTAACTTTTTTTTCTATATGCCGTCCGGAAATATAGCTTACCTGTAAATTTTAGCATTCCTTTCCAGAATGCTGTTTTTCCCCAGAGTTGTTTAGTTGTTCAGATCCGTCCAGCTGCTTAACCCAAGTGCGGATGCGCGAGCACACTCCTATAAAATCGCTGAGACGAAGAAGTGCCATATTTTTTTCTATAGTGCTCCACGGTGCAGACACGCTGTCGTCTTTCCAGCTCTCTTTCGTCGCAAGATTCCTGCTTCTCCAAAGATCCTTCCGTTTAAAGTCTCTTTCGTCACCGATGGCGAGATCCAAAAACTTGTTGAGGGATCCGCCCGCTAAGAAAACTTCTCTTTCGCCGTCCAGCCCTCCGCCTGTTGACCCTGCCATTGTTGGTGGTTCGATCTCCCATTTGGCTTTACCGCCATCACCATCTCTTTCGCAAGACCCGTGTGTGGTATTTTGCGTCCTGTGTTCCTTGCGGCCAACTGTCGAAGTCATCTTCCACTTCTCGCAAAGTCAGAAAATCGAAGTCGAAGAGCACGCCTCCAAATAATGTATATTTCACGCTTGTTGTGCGTTCCTTTCGGTTTCTCTGGTTAGTAGCACGCAAGCAAGCGTCTCTCCAGTGGTAACGATTGGAAAACTACGCGTGTTAAATGCTTCCTATGGACGTTTCCTTTTGGCCGTGTTAGTGTGGCTCTACGGTAGGTCCTCTGTATTTGGTTTCAAAGGTTGTGGGTTCAATTCCCCGCTCAGGCAATCTGACATTTAAGTCCACAAGGCAACGTAAGTAGGTTTGCATCCATATTTATTAAAGCCTCCAAATGTTGGTCTGTTGCATCCTTCCTCTCCTGCCGGCTCGCCACTCGATCTTTCGTCCCCTTCCTCTCGCCATTCCCACAGCTTGCTCTATAGCGCCATTCCCATAGCTCACTTCCGGCTCCTCTTTAGCACCATACTCACAGCTCACCATAAGCTCCTCTTTTGTCGACCAAGGACCAGCCTCTTTCATCTGAACAAGTTCATGCTGTAATGGACAGAGCAATTCATGACTTCAAATACTAACAATGTTCTTCTCATCCCAATTTACCCGTCTCGTCTCACGGCAAGTCCTGCACCAGGGAATGGGTTGCTTCCTCTTTTGCAAGCACCTCACTCAACTGTCACCATTCTTCTCTTTCGTTCTCTTCCTAAAGACGTCGTTCTTCTCACACCGACGAGTCTTTCCCATCTTCATGACGCTCATTTAGCAGCGCCAACTCTTCGACAATCCCGCCTTTCCACTCCTGACTCTGACAGCGAACTCGACACGGCATCAGCACTCAACTCCTGCTACCACAACTGTTCTTTCGTCCACCAGCTCTTCCGATAGCCCAGACCAAGCGGACAATGCTCATCACACCCAGTTAGACAACAGCTTCAGCAATGGCGAAGACACTCAAAGGATCCCGTTGTCCCCGACTGCTTCCTTTACAAGCCATCTTCGTCTAAATCCGAACCAGTCAAAAACAGAGGCTTGTCAACCGGCTTTGTCAACCGGCTCGCGAAGCTTGGTTCTTTCGGTGATGGCTCCGCCAACCACAGGAATTTTGAAACTTACCCTAAATCGGATTCTTAACCGCTGAAGCGAAAATGGATTTTGGGAATGTCCTGCAAATCGCAAAGAAAGTTGATGTTCCTTCTGCTATTTTGTAAGACAATGACAAGATCCGTCTTGGCGTCCAGACAGAATCGAGGTTATCATCACTCAGGCTTGCTCCTTTCGTCAAAAACCAAATCACACCCTCACTGAGCTGAACTCCCTCATAGGGAAAATGAACTCCATAACGAATCTTGTGCCGTTCTTCAGATGGATGACCAGATCATTCCACCATTACTGCAATCACACCTG
The DNA here is from genome assembly GCA_023313725.1 of Lithobius niger. Classification (NCBI taxonomy): domain Eukaryota; kingdom Metazoa; phylum Arthropoda; class Chilopoda; order Lithobiomorpha; family Lithobiidae; genus Lithobius; species Lithobius niger. Next base: position 37,441 of record JAHWFP010237055.1, read on the forward strand.
GGGAAAACAACATCAACAAAGCAATTTCTTATACCCCATGGACAACGGCTTCCCGCACGAAACCGTCCTGTGGTGGTCCGATGTCCAGACTCTTTCACAATCAGTTCCCCTTCACGAGCCCCCACCAGATATCGATCTCCTCACCGACACCTCTCTGGAAGGATGGGGAGCTCACATCGCTCACCACAAAGTCTCAGGCAAATGGACATCCCTAGACCAGGACCACATCAATGTCTTGGGACTGAAGGCTGTGCTCAACGCACTGCACCATTTTCGTCACTTCGTCTCAGGAAAGGTCGTCCAGATTCAGGCAGACAACCTAACGGCCATTGCTTACATACGGAAGGAAGGAGGAGCAAGATCCCTTCAAAATCACTTCGGCAGTCTTCCAACTATGCATTCAGCCGGAACGTCATTGCAGACTCACTGTCTCGCCAAAAGTCTCCCTCAGGAGAACGTACCCTGAAAAAATCCATTTGCAAATCTCTCTTCAACACATGGGGCACTCCAATGGTGGACCTATTCGCCACGAGGCACAATGCCAGACTTGCCCACTTCATCAGTCTAATTCCAGACGATCAAGCATGGCCACTGGATGCACTAACCCTTCCCTGGCAGAACCTCTATGGGTATCTCTTCCCGACATTCAAGCTTCTACCTCAGGCCCTCCAGAAGATCGAGTTGTCGCAAGGAATCTTCCTGTTAATAGCGCTGAAGTGGCCGCAAGCAGCATGGTTCCTCCAACTTCTAAATCTTCTAGTCGACGATCCAATAAGTCTTACCAGAAGTTCCGGATCAACTGTCACAAAGAAAGGGGACCCAACTCCACACGAATCTCAACACTCTGAGCCTGAATGGATGGCTACTATCGTCAAACTCGTCCAAAAGAATGAAATTCTTTAAGAACAAGCCATCAGAATCGCAAGCAAAGCCATCAGACAATCAACTAACAAAATTTACGACAGCTATTGAGAAAGATGGTTTCGTTGGTGTAACGGAAGGAAAGTATATCCAGTCGGATTCCCCTTTACTCGAACTCCTAGTCTTCTTCACTGATCTCTTCAAGGAAGGCCTAAAAGGATCAACAATCCTTGTTTACCGCTGCTCCCTGAACTCAGTCTTCAAAGCAGCAAGCAAATATCTCCTCCCTCATCAAATCCTTTGAAATCGAAAAACCATCAATTCGGCAGGTATTCCCAGATTGGGACCTTTCCATAGGCCTAGACTCCCTAATGAAGGCTCCTTATGAACCACTCCTCAACAGCAGCACAAACGTTCTCACCTGCCAGATGCTATTTCTGGTAGCTCTTGCCGCAAGCTTGCGATGCAGCGAAGTCCAAGCTTTGTCAATTGATCCAGCCTTCTGCTTCTTTCACCCCAACTTTACTAACACTCATCTGCTCCCAGGATCTTCCTTCGTGCAAAGGCCTGGAAGCTTTGTGACCCATCAAAACCGATCATCATTCCAGCACTTAAAACATAATCGATGATGAACATGAACGTGTTTCTCTTCCCTGTACGCGCATTGCATTTCTACATCGAAAGGACAGAAAACAAAGAATTTCGCAGAGGTCTAAATCAACTTTTCCTTCCCTATAAGCGAGACTTTGGTGAAACTTCCGCAAGAATGATCGCAACCTGGATCAAGTCAATCATCCTATCATACATGCATATGAAGACATCAACTTGGACTGCACCGACTACATCAGGGTCGCTGCACATGAACTGAGGGTCGCCGCACATGAATCTCAACGTCATGGGCCATCCACAACAAGATTCCGGTTCCTGAGATTCTCTCAGCAGCATCCTGGAAAAGCTCATCAGTCTTCACGTCACACTACTTAGGGAGACGTCTACCCAAGCCAATGGTCCATGTCTGGGACCCATCGTCGCTGCTAGATGCGTTGTAAACCCCCCCAATCACCCAAGCACTACGGAAATTAAGCAAGTCCATCATCTCAACTCTAAAAAAAAAAACCTGCCCCTTTCAGGCTAGCAAGTCCAGAAAAGAGAATGCGGTTTTGATGAGGTCAAACTGTGTAAATCGTAATGTATATTACCAGACGACATATAGAAACATGAAATATTGAGTAGTTGGCTACAGGCCTGTGGTTTATTAATGGTATAACTGTTAAAGACCAATTCTTTTGTTTTTGTTGCAGGTGATTCAGCTGGACAGAATCTGACTGTTGGAAAACAGGTGTAAATATTGAAAGTTGTTTTGTTGATAAAGCTGGACAATTGCACAACACTAAGAACATTGATGATAATAATGAAGTGGGGGGGGGGGTTTGGCTACGATGTACAGTTTTTAGGGAAGGGATTTCACCGTGTGTGTGTGTAGGGGGTGAGCCAAAATTGTGCAATTTTTTTTATTTTAAAAACACAATCTTCGTGTGACTGTTATTTATAAATGTAATATTTGTACATTGTACACATTAGTGTACGCATTAAACATTAAATAAAGTATGTAAATAATGTGCATGTTTGCATTTGGGATAGCAAGGGGTCTTAAAGGTGCCTTTTCACCTTTTCAACTCCTAGATACAGCACTGTAGAGTCTTCGTGCAATATAAATAAAATGGCGGTAAGTAAAAAATGGAACAACACTATTCGCAGCAGCACCGCGTTTTTCATAACTAATAAGAAATCACGTGACCCACATCAGCCTATTGGATGATGGAGAATCTGGAACATGAATGTTGTGTTGTGTTTGGTTTACAGGCGCGTGTGGGTGCCTATAATTATCGTGGGTCAAATTTTTTTTATCTCACTCTTGGTCCACCCGCTAAAATTCATGTTTTCGCCAAATTTTGATCGTTTATGACATTCCAGTACACCATTTTCACCGGCTCGAAACGAGCTTTCCAATGGTGTTAATTTCAAGCCTCTAACTCAAACCACTAAGAAGTTATTTGGCAAAAACTAAAATATTTTTAATACTAAACAACATAAATACCATATTAGCAAAATATTATACTTTTATAGGCTGCCTGCATACTCTTTTAGCTTTGAGCTGCGTACATGACAAACAAATTGTGGTCAGTTAAATAAAATAAAATGCCTGGTTGCCTGGTGCTTCAATTTTCAACCTTGCCCGTAAACCAAACATTTTTTTTTTTGCATGTTCTAATATGGGCAACGCTTTCAAAATGGTGAACAGGCACCCCCTTTAAAAGGACTGCACTTGCCGTAAGGGCTCATAACTGATTAAGGACGGGAAAGCCAAACGCTCACAAGAAATAACTAAATACAGATGCAAACCTATTTAAGTTGCCTTTTGGTCTTATATGTCAGACTGCCTGAGCGTGGAATCGAACCCAGGACCCATTGAAATCAAAGGCCGAGGTTCTACCGCTGTGTCAGTCTGGCTCAGCGGTAGAAGCTCCGCCTTTGATTTCAATTGTCCTCGGTTCGATTCCCCGCTTAGACAGTCTGACATATAAGTCCAAAAGGCAACGTAAATAGGTTTGCATCTGTATTTGGCTCTTAACTGATTTGTAGGAAACACATCATAGCGTCTCACCCACTTAAAGTAAAGGAATGAACCTGTGTCATTTTTTTCCTTACTGATCTGGCCTTCATGTCCCATTTTTTGTTTCACTGTTATTGCCTGGAAGGTTTCGATCTGACCTGTAGAAGCTCTGTAAACCATGATTATACAACGGGCGCATTTGGGCGCACCCGTCCTTAAAGGGTTAAGTCACATGTATCTTGTTGGGGATTGGTTTAACATGTTTTAAAAACTTCCGTTACGCCATACAAAAATTCTTTTGATGGACACAGACATCAAAAATTGAAGGGGGATAAATTTATTTATTTTTAAAATGTTTGTAACCACATATTTATTGATTTTACTAAGGTTCAACTCATCTTTCCGTGATACTATTCAGTAATGATGCATTTCTATACTTTCTTGACAGATGCTTCCGTGCAGTTAATTCCAATGTTTTCACTTCCATCCCGAAATACTTCTTTAGGTAGTGGCTAAATATCGTCTATTAATGCTCCATGCTCAAGCTTTCCTGGCTCTAATGAATACCTTTGGTTCCTGTAACCCGACCGTGCCTACCTTTTTTTTTCAAATTTCAGCAACCCTAAACGTTTTTTCATTCATATTCGCCTGTATTTTCGTCTGTATTCGTATTAAAGCACAAAGAGAAAACAAAACGAGACCGCAAAAAACTGCTGTGGGTTTGTGTACAAATTTAGTAAATAAAAAAAAAAGAAGAAAAAATAAATAAATTATTCCAACCTACCAATTCTATTTTTTTTCACGATGTTACAGGAACCAAGACTATTTTTTAGGCCCTATCTCCCCACCAGTTGCGTCCCTGCTCAGATAACAGCAGACATTGCCACCTGTCCCACACGTATCGTTTGGGCACGGACCAAGACGGTCACATGCCTTTGCCCTGTTTACAATGTCCAATCTGCAGTAGACTCACGATATAACGAACTTCCGAGTAAGGAACTTATTCCCTATAAATTACAATCAATTCTTAATTATTTGATTGGCTACCTTCTGTTCACTTGGTGAATACACCTATATAAGGAACCCTTTTTTTTCAATGCTATAAAGGTCTTTTAACAAACTAAAAACCATCCTCATAAGGAACTAATTTACCAACATTGTGTCGGTCAAGAAATCTGTGAATTTATCAGACGGGGTTAAATGTAGACCTAAGCCACAACCCAAAATTGAAACTATTTTTCTCCAACCAATGTAACACTACAGTTTGCGCACACTGTCCTCGCAGTACAATCAAAATGCAGATATAGGTAGATTTTATGCGTCAGGTTTTTATACTCTGAGGAACTTGTAATCGTTTCACTCGCAGTTCGCTGTAAAGAAACCATCTGCATTAAGAACTCGGTGCAACTCGCGTTCCTTGTGATTGATCTTGATGCAGCTGGCAGATTGGTCGAACAGCTTAAGACCGTGTGACAAGCTAGGGAAAAGGCTCTGAATGTTGAAGGAAACCAAGATCTCGTTCCGTTGATGCTGTGCCTCATTGATCCTCTCGGTGAACTGAATAGTGTTGGCGAGTGTATGGCTGCCCCACACATATTTACCGGGCCAAGGGGTTGTGGAACCTTCGACTGTTGCTCCAAAAAAAAAGACTTGGAAAAAAGACTTCTGTTTTTAACTGTTGAAACTGAAAAAGATGACAAGATCCCATTTCTGGACGTGCTGGTCTTGAGGCGAGGCTCCAACCTGCACTGGAAACCCTTCACCAATTTCAACTCGAAGAATAACACTTGCACTACAAAAATGTAGAAAAACAAAACTACACTAGAATTTCCGAAGAAACAATCCATTCTTCTTATTCAGAAATAACAATTACACACTGGAAAAGTTTCGTTCACATGCTGCAGACGTAAAGGCAACAATAGAGGCAATTTTGTTGCCTCTACGTCTGCAGCACGTGAACGAACGCTTTTCTGTTGTGTTTGGTGTTATTTCCAAAGAAGAACAGATTGTTTCTTCAAAAATGCAAGTGTAGTTTTGTTTTTTCTACAGTTTGGAGGTGCAAGTGTTATTCTCCAAATTGAAATGTCAAGTTCTCACCAACTGTTACCGCCGGTTACCAATTTTCAAAGACCCTTCAGCAAGCCAACCCACACTAACAGAATCATATTCAGTTCTGAACAATAAAAGAATCAGCTCGCTTCAATAGTCCTCCAGAATGTGCTGAAGCGGGGCAATACCGGTCATCCAGTGAAGCAGTAAACCACCTTAACAAGTAGAAGCTTTTAAAGCAAGGTTACGCTGCGACCCTCGTCAACCAGGCGATCCACTAAGCAAAGAAATGGATAGCACCATCTGGACCCCTCCACAGTGATGACCACATTCATATTTTCACCTACATCCCAGGAAAGAGTGAAAAAGTAAAGAGGATACTTACCCAGAATGGCATTAGCTGTTACTTCCAAGAACCACCCTACCATCAAGTTGCTTCTCCAGAGGTAGCTCGGCCATTCCCTAACTAACCCCAAAGCAAGTGTTCCAGCATATCCTTCTTCTGGAGCCTCTTTTGACACCACCCGTAGCCGAGCCAACCACAGTTCTCTGAACGCCACCAGAAACTATGCCAACCACAGCTGCGTCATCAGGCCCAAGGCGACTTCCTCTCAGTTGCAACCTCAATCTCCACGCCCTTTTTCCGAGCACCACCAACAACAGCAGGATATCCTCCACCCAAGGGTGAGAGAGGCAGTCTATGCTGTACCCTGCTCAGGCTGCACTGCTGTATACATTGGGGGAAACGATGCGCAGAGTTTACACTTGTCACGTGAACACCAACAAGCAGTTACACGATGTGACAACAAAAATGGTTTGGCAATGGTCCATTTCAAGACCAAACACAAGCTTAATTGGACCAGTGCAAAAATTCTGTTGAAGTCAAACTCCAGAAGAGGTACACACCTCCGGGCATTGGGAGTGCATGGCGATCTAGCTTTTTCGTCCATCTAACACCCCCTTGAGCCAGCGGCTCAGGACATTAACCCTCTACTACACACAATTGTTTATGGTACTTTATTTTTAGCTATTGGGTCGGTCGTGGGATTCGAACCAGCATTCTCTTGGTTTCGTGGGGGGTCAGGACCAATAGGCTGTTGCTGCTCGTTTTGCTCAGGGTCCCCAGGGACCTCTCACAAAGCTTGCGTCGCGTCATGGGCGTTTTTTGGGCGAGAAGTGGTGCGTACATGTCTTTGCGGCAACACCATGCAGTACAGGGTTTAGATAGTCACTTTATATCTCACCAAACAACTCCCATTAGAAACCCTTGCTGACACCGCCACCCCAATGTGCAGATGGCGGCACCATCGCCACTATTCTCCAATGAGAAGTCGTTGCCCCGAAAACTCAAATTGTTCTATATAATCTAAAATTTAGATTCTAAATAGCCATTGGTACAGTTCTTGCAGTTGCCTGAAGTAGGTTGTAGTTTGTGGGAATTTCATAAATAAGCAACTGAATATTCACAGTCAACACATTGTTGGACTTTCCACCTTGACAAAAGCTTACGTATTGTTTTGATTTGAAGCGAGTCAAATAAAAATGAGTCTGTCAGTATTCACGAACAATGCTACGATAACCCCTCCGTCGGACCCAATTAGAGTAGACTCGGGCCCTTCTGGGTTACCTGTGGATCTCGTGAACTATATAACCCGCCCTTTGGGTATTTTAATGGGTGGTGGTGTATCTAGATGAAGTCTACAGTGCGCGAGGGTTTTATAATTCAGCTCGACGAGACGGCCACCGTTAAGCGCGTTTCAATCCAATATGGTGGCCACGTTGCTCAAAGGAACATTGATCTTGACCCCCTGTCCGAGTTCGCTAGATCCCAATCTCCCTTCTGCCTGTCAGACATTTCAAGTCCAAAAGGCAACATAAATAGGTGTGCATTCGTATTTATTTATCCCTCCTGCCCAGGCACAGTCCGTCCGGAGCAATATTACCGTTGTCTGTGACTTCGGCGCCATTTCCGCCAGAAACATGCCACGGAATTCCTTTGACACCAGGCCCATTACTTCAATCAACTTCCTGTGGTCAGTGTGGTACACGGGATGGCGACAAAGAACCGCTGCCGTCGTTACCACGGAGACAGAGATGAGAAAAGTCCGACCGACCCATGTCGTTGCACGTTCGTCAGGCCAAGCCAAGCAACCAACCAAAACGTAAGCATAATTGTGTGGCGGAAGAAGTTGTGCATTTGCAAACAAAAGACAAAGCTGATTCCAGTTACGTCGTGGCCCGAGAAAAGGTAGCTCATCTGTCTGGAAATAGCATTGCGAGTGTTACGGCTGTGTTGTTAAACGGTGATTACTTGAAAACCAGCAGTGTGGTTTATGTGGGCGTCATGAAACTCTTCTCTTCCCCCGCACAATTTTAACCTATTCACAGGTCCGTGCGCACCCTGTGAGCGGCGCTGTTCACGAATAACCTAACTCCGCCAAACCGAAATAGCATTGCGATTTTGCAGCCACGCGGTTAAACGGTGATTGCTCAAAAGCAACAATGTATGCATTATGAAACTCGGTGGACACCTGTGTCTCGTCCTCCCACACATTTTGAGACCAACCACAAGTCTGTGTGCACCCTGAGAGCGGAGCTTTTAAAAAATAACCATATGATGGCCCCCTAGATATTGGTTTTGCCCCCGTACACTCCACACAGCGTTGCTAACCGGTGAGAAAATGAAAAGTTGTCTAGAGCGTGGCCATAGAAAGGGCAGATACTGATGTGACCAGAACTCCATTGGCATTTATAGCTCTGCTGTGGCCTCAAAAAAAGGAGCTACTTATCTGTCTAGAAATGACGAAATAATAAAATTGCTAACTTGGGTATAATCGCTACATTGGGCAAAACCCGTTTATCGGCTCCTGATAATACGCACAGTACAGTAAATAAGTTGGCATTGCCACGCCGCCTGACTCGTAAGTGTCTAAAAAGAGCGACGTTGTCGCTTAGACGTAAAAGCACTTGTAAAAAGGGAGTAATGGCCAACAAGAAGTGGTAGCGACATTACCATGCTACCATGAGTCTACGGGGACAAGGAGACAAGGAACCTGTTGGAGAAGGGGCGTCGCTTAGAGACACCACCTATACAGGGTTCATACCGACCTGGAAAGTCAGGGAAAATTTGGGAAAAGTCAGTGATAGTGAGGGATATTCAGTTATTATTTTTAGATTGAACCGTGCTGACCAAAATTTCCAGCCTTTCCTTTCATTCAAATGTTTGAAAATCATTTGGTTATAAAATATCATCCACAGGTAACCTGAGTAGTCATAATAAATACTTTGGGTTGAGGGGGTGAGTCAGATTATTTTGGACCTTAGGTATGGGGTCAAGATTTGTGACAGGTCTTAAAGTCATGAAAAATACTAGGCCACATATTCATTATCCATGTGCAAACCCTCTACCCCCCACCAACCCCCTAAAATTGTCACAAAGTTTTAAAAAAATTTGTGCTTTTGCCGTGGGAGCACTGCAGTTGACTGCGTAAGTAAAACATTTAAAAAAAAAGTGTTTTGGTCAGGGATATTTGAAGGAGTAAGTCGGGGATATTCATTTTCTGTTATTAGCATGAACCTTGCTATAGTGGCAGACATTGTCCATCACTTGTTCGTTTTACAGAATTTTTTTTTGGGGGGGGGGTGTAAGCCATACACCCCAATAGTGGATTGTCCTTATGATCCGAGTGATCAAATTAATGTGGTAAATAGAGGATCGTACTGCGACGACAATGTCAGGGTAGACCAATACACCGCCAGTACATCATACCCCCTCATCATTGCGGAAGGACATTTCGATTCTCCTTACGACTACGAGACCATTTTTGGGCAAATTCAAAAGACATTTTCGAAGAAGCAGAATCTCTCGGTTGATCTACCATTACTTGCCTTCCACCTTCTGTAAGGAGTAACTGGTCGCAGTGGTAAACACTTCGGACCCGCCGTGTGCTACGTATGCAAACTCTTGACGGTATACACCCGGATCCATAACACCTTCCACAATCGCAGGTTCTGTTTTGTTAGCTTTTAAATCTGGAGGGCTTACTGTGGAAAGACTAACATCTGTCTCGGTGGTGGGGGGAAACCCAATCCTCATCACTACGCAAAGAAAGCGAAAAAAATTGTGTGGTCCTGGGGTCCCCCAAGAAGGCACGTTATCGGAAATTTCCTGAAGCGGAATTTGTCTCGACAACCCTTTCAAAACCTCTTGTGGCAAGCCGAAGAGGGCTAACAATTGCTGTGTTAGAGCGGAGCAGATCTCTTATATTCTGCCTCCACTGTATCATTATGGTAATTTTTTGCGGATTCAATTAAATCCAGAAGTTTACAGCACACTACTAGACTGCAATCAACTAACGAAAGAGCCTCGTCATGCCACGAGGACTCTTTCAACTGGGGTCAGTGGGCTATGGTGAATGTGGTCTTTCTTCATCGGAATGCCTACCTCCTATCTGCAATACACATACCCTTGGACACTATTGGTTGTCTACTGCTTCTGCCGCTGCATGCATCTTCCAAATTGTTCAACGGTCAGCTGCTGAACCTCGTTCTGGATCTTGGAGAAAATGTAAACCTTCGAATGCCCCAACCGCTAGCATTAGGACATCCACAGGCCAGGAATAACGTTGGTCCCTTCACTAACGTGCACTTTCGGGACAACCCCCGGATTTTTTTGCCCCAACGACCCGTGGGTCAAGTGGGGAGGGCAGTTTTAGAAGCTGTTCAACATGGGTTCAGGACGCTTTCAACATCTCGGACGAGACGATTCATCCTTTCCCTTCCAGGGACGCGGTGGCCGCATCATTTGTAGAGGTAGAAGGACCTCCTCTAAGGGACGGGTACATAGGTCAATTTATCCCTGTTCGTGCATCCACTGAGGGTTGTCCTGACACACTTGCCGACCGGTGGGGGCAGGACCAGGCACCACATGGGAGACTTGAGAAACAATCACATTGGATACCTTCGTTCTGTTCGTAGTAAGGACAGGTATGTTCCTCCATTCGTCTTCCCGTGGCTCTCTGTGGGCCAACCTCCATGGCAGTCAAACTGCTAGAGAAAGAGGTTCTACAACTACTCAACAAGGGTGCCATTCGCCCTTCACCTACAGTAACTCCTGGTTTCTACAGCCCCTGTACGTGTCATCCCGACGAACAACAGGGACACGCTTGATCTTCAACCTGCACCCTCTCAACAGTCAACACGTTCCTGCTGAAAGATCATTTCCAAATGGAAACACTGGCATCAGTCAAAGAGTGCCTTCGGCGAGGAGAATACACCATTTCCATGGCTTTCATCACTAGGTTTAGGAGAGTTTGCGACTGAAGGGTTGAATTAAAGGTAAAATGGTGGAATCAAGGGTTGAATAGGTTTTGGAGAGTGTGCGACTCAAGGGTTGAATTCAGGTAGAATGTTTGAATCGGACGATGAATAGGTTTAGGAGAGTATGCAACCCAAGGGTTTAATTAAGGGTAGAATGGTAGAATCAAGGGTTGACCAGGTTTAGGACTAAGGGTAATGGGTCTAGGAGTGTTTGAGCCTCGAGGGGTGAATCAAGGGTAGAAATGTAAAATCAAGGGTTGACTAGGTTTAGGAGAGTTTGCCAGTCATGGGTTGAATGGTATAATCAAGGATTGACCAGGTTTAGGAGAGTTTGGGACTAAGGGTGGAATGGGTCTAGGAGTGTAGGGGTCTCAAGGAGTGAATCAAGAGTAGATTGGTAGAATCAAGGGTTGAATAGGTTAAGAGAATTTAGGACTGAAGACTTGAATTCAAGGGTACAAAGGTAGAACCAAGGGTTGAATAAATTAAGAGAATTTAGGACTGAAGACTTGAATTCAAGGGTAGAAAGGTAGAATCAAGGGTTGAATATGTTTACGACAGTTTGCGACTCAGGGTTGCATTAAGGGTAGAATGGTAGCATCAAGGGTAGCACGGTAGAATCAAGGGTCGAATTGGTTTACTAGAGTTTTGGAAACAACGGTTAAATGGCCTTAAGGAGTTTGGTACTGAAGGGCAGAATTGTATTATCACGGGTTGACTTGGTTTAGGAGAGAGTTGGACTAACGGTTAAATAAAGAATAGAGTGGTAGCATCAAGGGTTGAACAGGTTTAGGAGAGTTTGTGATTCAAGGTAACAATGGCAGAATCAAGGGTTGAAGAGGTTTGGGAAAGTTTCGGACTGAATCAAGGGTAGAAAGGTTGAAGCAAGGATTGACTAGGTTTAGAAGAGTTTGCGACTCAAGGGTTTAATTAAGGGTTGAATAGGTTTAAGAGAATGCAACTCGCGGATGGAATTAAAGGTAAAACGGTTGAATCAAGGATTGAATAGGTTTAGGAGTTTGCGCCCCAAGGGTTGAGTTAAGGATAGAATGGTGGAATGAACGGTTGAATAGAGGTTGAAAATAAGGCGAGTTCCACCTGTTTTCTTTTTCCAAAGAAAGATGTTGCTGTAAAATTCCGGGGTTAACGGGGGCGGTACAACCCAAATACCGTAGCTTCCTTGTGGAGTAAAGTTGTTATTTCCGCGCGGAGGGGGGCGGAAGATCGAGGTTCTAAATCCCATGGTGGGTCTTGCACCGGAGGGTACGGGAAAAACTTTGGCTTGAAACCACTTGAAATTATTGAAAAAACTATGGAATCGGAGGTCACTGTTTGCCAGGGTTTGGCGTAGAACCGAAAGCGTCCCCCTACAACTTGTGGGGGAGGCGGAATGTCAATAATGTTTTCGTCCCCTTATAACGGGACTGCGAGTTGGATCGACCTTTGCGATTGGGGGTGGAGAAGCGTCCCAGGGGGCGGCCACGTCCGCGTCCCTGGGTTCGAGACGGAAAGGGCGAAGCAGAACCGGAGGCGGAAAGGATTCAGGTTGTTTAGGCTCCAGTCATCAGTCGGAGGATCAGGCTTCAGTGGTAAGGACCGAGGGCGGCGAGACGTGCGATTCTTGTTATAGTGAGGCTTCCGTGAAATGTCGAGGTGGGAGCTACTTTTGGGATTAAGCCCCGAAAAAGAGATTCCGACTCGTGGATAGGCTGGTTGCGGAGAAGATGGTAGGTTTGTGGCCGTGTCGAGTGTTACTTCCCTTAGGAGGAGCGTCGAGTGGAAGAGGGCCCGCGTAAACCAATTCATGCCATGATACGTGCCATGAATTTTGGCTTGATTGATGAGGAAGGTAAGCGGACTGGTATCCTCCGGAGGATCAGTATAAAGTCTTTCACATAGTGCATTAGCTGCAGCACTAAGGACATCCGTCTGAGATGCTGCCTTGCGGATGCGATCATTGTCTTGAAGAACGAAGATGGGAACCGCCGCGGAAGGTAAAGGGTGGAGCCGAAGTCCAATTTGGTATCCGCTGTTAGGAACTCCAGTTGAGGGTAAGTATCGAAGTTACGCGGATTGGCGGTAACATCACCAACAGGGCGGAAGAAGTAATACCCCCGGCCTGGACGGGGGGGTGGGGGGATCTTTGTCTAGTTTAAGGGGCGATCCATTCCTGAGGAGGATGCCACCGTTGCGGAGGAGTGTCGTTGCCTGGCCTAAAAGCGGAAGCTGATGCGGTAGTTGATCACGTTGCCGGGCCCCTGTTTTTGTTGACCGAATCGGACGTAGCGGAAGGCTTCTATAGGAAGCAGTCCGGGATGATCTCTTCGACTGTCTTCATGAGCGCCGGAAGCAGAATTTCGGAAGGGTCAGGGTCACCCTGAAAGGGAGGCTCTGGTTGGTCTGATTCTGATAGATCAGGTGAAAAATAAGAATCCTGGTCGCCATTGTTGGAGAATCCAGAAGGCGGGAGTGGAGGTGGAGCTGAAAGGGACGGAGGTGGAGGCGTAGCCATAGGAGCGGCGGAGGGTCCCGCTTACGCTGCCGATGGGCAGTGTCTCTTAGGAAGGGATGTTAACCAGGAAGTTGTGTAATCCGTTGTAGGCACCTTCTGTTTAAATGTGCGGCGGGTAGAATCCATAAGGGAATGCACTTGTGATGATGTAAGTGGCTCGTTAGTCGGTGAGTGGTAGAATGTCTGGAGGAGCGGGAGGACAAGTCCAAAGGGCGTAAGTTGAGGAGTAACGGAAGAAGCAAGCTTAGCCGCCACCTTCCGCGCCTTTAGTTGGAGTTTGAGGCAAGAATACCTTTCGTTGGTGCGAGATAGTTCCTCAGAAAGAGACCGCAAATCCTGCGCCGGAGGCGGCTGGCCACACGGAATGGGAGATGTTGCTGCGGTGTCGCAAGGTACAGAACACGACTCAGAAAGGAGTGGGTTCAGAGGGGGAAGAGGCTCCAGAGAGTCCTGTTCCGTTGTAAGTTCAAGAACTTCCATGTTCTCAGCAACAGACGGAATGCAAGGTAACGGGAGGAAGGTTCATCCCTAGGTGCTCCTTTAGCTCGCGGCATAATAATGTGGAAGCTGAGCGGAGGATGCGAAGACGGAGGCTCGAGCGTCTTCCCGGAGCGAAGTAAACAGCGTGATGGTAGAGAAGAAAAGGTGATCTCTGTCGCTCCGCTTCGACTTTTATATGAAGGAGGCTGCGTAGTAGGTAGCAAACCGGAAGGACATCTTCAATATATTTTCACTAGAATCGAACAGCATTTGAGAAGGAGAATGCTATTAAAAAGAAAAATAAAATTTGGTTCTCAGGACCCGCCCGCACTGATTTTTTGATTGAAAATAAAGAGAAATGACGCGGCAAAAAAAGGAGCAGTTACAGATCAAAAACTGTCGTTAGTGATAAATTGGAAAAATGTCATTAAATAATTTATGGAAACGTGGTAAGGATAATTATGAGGCAGTCGCTTTATTTTTCCCAAAATAAAAAATATCTCCCCCAAAAATAAAACTCGGCCCACCCAGACTTTTAATAAAAAGGCCCGAGAACCAACTTTCTTTATTTAAGTGGCCTACCTATATAAAGTGGCCTACCTTTATTTTTGTGCTTTTTTTCAAGAATTCATTTATTTATGTTGTGAGTGCTTCAAATTGGTCAGAATTGGAAAAACTACATGAATTCTGATCAGTCCTTGAAAAAACCTTGTGGAATAATAATTCCTGAGTTTCCTTAAGAAAGTTGATGTATAAAGCCTTGCAGTTAAAAGCAATGCAGAATAACAGCATTTGTGTCACGAACCATTAATAAACCAATAGTCTTTATGATGTCTGAAGAGGTTGGTTGCCAGGCAACAAGACATCGAGCTTGCCTCCACTTCCATTTCCGGGTTGACCCAGTATTGGAGATTTTCGTAGCCATGGAAACCAAATAAAAAAAAAAACAAGAAAAGAAAATTTCATCTTCACAACATTTATTTCAACGTGCTAGTAAAATACTACAATCAACACCCACATCAACAGTGTCTCAAATAACAACAACACCAGCATTTATATTTTTTGTTCATTTCATCTTTTTTCTCTCTTTTTTTTTCTTCTAAAAATAACATTTTGACATTTTTCTCTATTGCCCTCAGTTTACTTAATTGTTTGTTTTTATAACTCAAAACCTTCAAGAGATATACAACTTCTGCATTTGATATTTACAAATGAATCGTTCCGTAATAACATTTCATGCTAATTACTACTTCAAATCCCAACATTAAGACAAGTTGAAGGCTGCATTTCTACATGCTTCATTGAGCTACCACAATGAGCGATGCATCATTGTTGCTTGGGATACCGTACAAAGGGTTTCGGTTTTATTTATTTTAAAAAAAGGACGTCTGACCCAATTTTCCTTAATGCAGCTTTTTTGACATACAAACAAGAAGCATGCTCCTTATCATCTGTCAGTTCCCAGCTAGGATGATTGAAGGAACCACAATGGCGAAACGAATACGGTTTCAGCAAGCGAATGATAGAAGGAACGAAAAGAGCAATACTTAAAATAGTTCCTCCCATTAAAAATTCATGTCAAACAATTTAGATTCACAAGTTCCATCAGCAGCATTGGGGTCTACCCTGGATATTATCTCTACCCACGTCACAGTTGAATAAGTTCCCCCTCCTCATTTAGATTCACACATAAGAGCCATAGATTGCCTCTGACATAAGCGTACAGATTGAGTCGAGTTTGATTTTGTAGAACCCTTCAATATGGACACGTTACGGGCCAAATTTAGTTTACAGAAGGAGTCTGGAGGACGCCCTCCATGGTTTAAAGCGCTGTGGGGACCGTACACAATATGACGTCACGCAACTGGGATATGTTCACGGATTAACATTTTCAGCCAAGGTGGGAGGCAGGGGAGGGGGTCAGTAAATTTTGTCACACATATATCGGAATAACTATCAAAAATTACAAGATAAAGTGCAAAAAAGGTCATAAAAGATAAATTCTTACTAATTTCATGTATTTCACGGAAAAAAGCACAGAATTTTCACAAGTTATCACCCTCTTCACCGGTAACAAACGGGTTCGAGGTTTGTGACATCATTTACTGGTGGGGGAGGGTTGCAACAAAGTGTGACGGGGAAGGACCACAAAATGGCAAAATTTGTGTGACGTCATTTGCGTATGGCGAAGGAATTTACTTGGCGTGGGGGTTGCGGAAAATTTGTTTTAGGCGGGGTCGCGGTTTGAAAAAGGTTGGGAACCACAGGTGTGCAGAATATGCCCGTACGCTAGAACGAGGTTCGCGGGAAATTTCAGAGAACTGAGGAAATTCACTAAAAAATGGCTTTCTTACATGGTGAAAGGCTACGGAAGTTTAAAAATTCTGTAGGGAAATTTTGTCCAGTTAGAATTTTATGCACCCCTGGGGAACCACTGATCTGGGGAAAAACAAAGAAAAGATTTGCCCTGACTGGGACCTTTTTAACGGACATCATAAAACACGAAATGCTGAATGTTTGTTTCGTTACCCTTTTACCTTGTGATTTTTTTTTTCGGTAGCCACGAAAATTTGACTAAAAAAGGTAACCAAATGAAACTGTCAATGACAACTTTGAACATTTAAAATTCATTTTAACCGTAAAATCCATCTTGAATACAAGATACCCGTGCCGTTTTTTTTTTTGGCAAAAGTGTCTCGACACTACAGACTGCAGGACGACAGACTTAATAAACAATTTTGCCTTTTACACTTCTTAACAATATTCTGAATTTTCTGAATGGAACTTTTTGCAACTACAACTACATTGGAGAATGTTGAGGACTAGCTAGGGCAGTTTCTGATCCCTTCGAATGTCTTTCATTCTTGATTAATGAAAACAATCTTGGCAAATGCCTTTGTTATTGTACGACTTACGACGGTTCAAGAATTTCACATTTAGTGATTTATGATTGCCCCCGTCCGTCCGAAAATCAATAAAATAGAACGAGGTCCTATTACATTCCATGCTGGCGATGCCGAGCACGAAATTTAGCACAAAAACTATCATTGGGTAATAGGCTACTACTTCAACATCGATAAAACTAGTTAACTTGCTGGAGGCGGTTTACACCTAAAATCAACATACATACACACAATCCAATTTTAAAACCCAATAGAGGCAAATCCAAAATAATAATAACATAATAATAAACTTTATTACTACACATACGTAGCGACGAGGGTGTTAGGGTGAAGATAATAATTTTATTGTAAGAACATCGGCAGCTTATATACAGGGCCCAGGTCAAAAGAAATAGTATTTATGCTGGAGATTCTGCTGTACCAGTAGCATCACTGACAGATAATAAGGTTCAGCTTATTAGTAGAACTGTACTTGTCCATCATATATTTCCAAGTGTTAGTGTACATAACCATAACACAAAAATATAGCACTATCACATTATATCTTTACAGCTTTCATTACACCATTTTTTTTTCAAGATGGCATGGTGGGTTCACTATCACGTTTTACCATTTAATAACGATTCGACATTGGGTAATGTTATTTAACTTATGGGTGTATACGCAAATGTTTAATACTGTGTATTCACAATACAGTTCTTTAGTTAAAAATAACGTTATGTTAAATTTGGGAGGGGGATTACAATTGGGAACTATCAGATGATGGACAATAACTTTTATTATTATTATAAAAAAAAAAATAGCTTTTTACACGCGGATATGTACATACATCATTCAAAATAAAATTTATCCATCCTATGGCGAGGCAACCAGTGATAAAAACCCTGTCAACTTTAATATTATTATAAGCGAGAAACACGATCGTGTGTTGAGTTTAGCTTACGTATCAAATATGAGCAATTGTTTTAAAAATTTAAACTCTTTAACAATAACATCTTGAAGTGAATGAAGACTCCAATATGATTTCAATCCTAACACCGCACAACCAACCAATCAGTTTTTTTTATAGGCCTACCACTAATTTGTGAAGATATGTTGTGCACACACAGTCATAACATCATACTGAAGACATTTAAAAAAAAAAA
>JAHWFP010237059.1:0-16827 GCA_023313725.1 Lithobius niger
GACGAGGTAGAAACAAGGTGAAACCAAAATCCATCTTAAATTCTGCAGTGAGGAACTCTGATTGGGGACATGTACCAAAGTTTCGCGGAATGGAAGTGCCTTCTCCAGAAGGCCGGAAGAAAGAAGCCTCCTTTCCTGGTCGGGGAGGGGGTGGATTCTTATCCAATTCCAAGGGTGATCCACACCCTAGAATACGGAGGGTTGTTTACAATCTATGGTAACGATACATATTCGGTCTTATTTCCCCGAAATTTCCTTTCTCCACCAACGATCGTGTTCTATTTGATGGCCATGAGATACTGCTATCGCTCTGCAGCGCAGTTTCCATTGCAGCAGACCACTGCGAAGAATGGTAAGACTTATACGTTGCCACTCCTCCTCACAAATTTTCCATGGTCCATCCAATAAACGAGGATGTCGGCTTCCCAAGGCTCGTTTTAATAATCCAAATGCGCAAAAATCCATGGGCGATGCGTCTGGAGACTTTACTAGTATCTCGGTAAACGGTACAGCCTGGATTCTGGTTTGCTGTTCCATTCGTGTCAGAAAATTCTGGGTCGATTTGGACGTACGGCTGGACGCTTTGTCTTGGTTGAGACGGACCTTGTCAACGTCGTTTCCGCAAAGAGCAGGTAGTTCCTCCGTATAAATTGGAGTCAGAACGTGGTCCTGATAGTACGCAGAATTCACCTTTACATTTTGAGCCATCCTCCGTATCTGTAGTTTGCCTTGATAGGAATAACCCGCGACGATCATGAATCCCTTCGAAAAACTTTCACGACATTCTCTGTACTAATTTGGAAACGATTTGGCTCCTAGTGGGCGATAAAAAATCGCACTTGGTTTATTGCAGTCGGACAGATAAACATATGCTTCGTCTAATGTGGCCACATACTTCCATTTACCCCCAGCGAGATGACGTTCATACAGTTTTCTGCAATTGGTCTTACGTTCTGAAATGTGCCTTGGCAAGAGCTTGTGAACCTTGCTCTTATGTCTCTTTCGCTGTCCCAAATCTTTACGGATAATCTTGTTTTCAGTACAAAGAGATGTTCTTACCTTAGCAGCAATGGTCCTTTGGGTCGCTGGATTGTTCCCCGTCACCATTTTCTTGACTTTCTGACTGACAGCCTTTGTGCGACTTTTAGGTGTCCTTGGATTTGCTTGCTTTGCAGTCCCGACAATCTGTCCTGTACGGGCCAAACCAACACCAGCAACACGTTATGAACTCCTTTCTTCGAAATGGTGAAACCTCTTTTCCTACACGTCGTATAATTATTGTGGAATAACTGTATTTTGCGTCGGAAAGGGCTGTAACGTACCCTTCCCAAAACTGTGACACTTTCGGCAGCATTTCTTCAAGCAAACTAACCTGCCGCCTACCGCACTAATGTTTTAGTGCTCACCTATACGTTTACATAAATTTGCGTACCTACGGTGATTGGATGAGACGTCAAGCGTCATGCAAATCGTTACCATAGGTTGTAAACAACCCTCCG
This sequence comes from Lithobius niger, assembly GCA_023313725.1. NCBI lineage: Eukaryota > Metazoa > Arthropoda > Chilopoda > Lithobiomorpha > Lithobiidae > Lithobius > Lithobius niger. Next base: position 1,500 of record JAHWFP010237059.1, read on the forward strand.
TAGAACCACCAGTTCGGAGCAAGGTTGTAAGTAAAGTAGTGGATTGACCTAAGAGTGGGGGTCGGTGAGGCAGTTGGTCGCGTAATCCGAAACCAAACCAGGTGGAGAGTCCCCAATTCTTGCACGGTAGGACGGAATCAGGTGAGGGCTTGTAAAGGAAGCAGTCGGGAAAGATGCTTTCCACGGTCTTTAAAAGTTCAGGCAACGGAATATCCGTTGGGTGTTCGCCTGGAAAGGAAGGGTTTACGTTCCTTGGGTCGGCTGGGTCACAGGAACGGCTGGAGGAACGGTCATCCTCGTCAAATAAGGAGAGGCGATCTTCAGGAACGGAAGGCTGCCGTGAGACCAGAACGGTGTTGGGTTGCCCCGAGGGTCCCGGGGTGAAATCGGCAATCCGAGGTCGCTTTGTCGATGCTTCAATTCAGGATTTGGTATAAGCGGATGGTTCCGGTATGTCAGGCAACTTTCGTTTAAACGTGCGTATAGCAGAATCAATGAGAGCGTGTACTTGTTCACGAGAGAGAGGTTCTGTCACCGCAGCGGAACGTGAAATTGCGGAATGCTGGGAAGAACGAGAAGATAAATCAGGCAGAGTCACCACGAGTGACGCAGTTCTTTTGGCGGCCACTTTGAGGGCCTTGACTTAAAGCTTCAACTTAGAGTAAAGTTCCTTAGCACAGAGCACCTTTAGTCAGGGAACGCACGTTCGTTTCTTGCGATGGCTGACTGCATGGAATCGGAGATATAGCAGTGGTATCCACTGGTGGAACGACCGGATCGGTCGCTTCCGAAAGGAACGGGTTTGTCAAAGGTGCAGTGGAACGCACACGACTCTGACTGGAGTCCAGTACCCCCACATTTTCTCCCGGAACGAGGGAATCCCGAGGTGTAGGAGGAGAACCGGATGCCAGGGAAACCAACGGTTCCCTAGGGGCACTCTTTTGGCTTCATTCCTGTGAGGAACGTTGGGAGCTCTTTAACAGCACAATCGCACTAGACGGTGGGTAGAGAAGAAAAGATGAGACGGAACGCTCCACTCTGGTATATATATGATGGAAGCTGCGCGATGGAGATGCGCAGTGTAGCGGGATGGAGAGATCTATTCAATTAATTCTCTATATATAAACAGCACTGAGAAAGAGAATGCTAAAAAATAGGTAATGGATATTTTCATGGCAACAAGAAAGTCGTGTTTACCTCGATCTTGACTTTTTGCTCGACTTCCCCCCTGGGCTGTCAAGTTTGCAAATGATTCATAACACAATTATCTGCCACAGTATGGGGTTTACCATTTAGTCCTCCGTCAGCCACCCTTACAGCACGAAAGGAAAGTATTAGTTTTCCAGGCGCCGTTAGCCACCACTCCATGTAGTATTACGTACACTGGACCCACATGTTAACAAAGAAGCCAAAGTTTTTGTCTCTTTGGTTAGATTCTGTCCACTCAGATGACCAAAATGTTTATCAATTTAAAAGAAACCTCATTAAAGTAAACAATCCAAAAGTTTCAACGATTTTCTTTGTACTGATCTGTTACCCCACAGTACATCAGGATGTACGGGAAAAGGGTACTCAACCAAGAAAAAGTCGCTATTCGTATCACGGCACCACGGCAGTGTGCTCTCTAAACCCATGTCATGGGAAAATATGCACGGCCACCCTTTCCATGTCCACTGCTATCGCTTTGGATATTTTGAAGCCATTGGGCCGAGCCCATCTTATCCAACGAACCTCAACTCCGTCACATCGTTTTTCAAAATGTCCGGATCGGACACAGTGTCCATCTTTACTCTGTTGGCCAACCACTGGGTCTAGGTTTCATCAAACCGCCCCATGGTTCAATTGTCTGGCTCCAATTTTCCCTCCTGGTTTCATCTAGTTGGCCCCGAAGACCGGAAGTTACTACTGACTTCTTTCCACTATAGCCTTCAATGCATCGTGTGTGTGGGTGCTTGGTTCCCCTACCAAACTCCGACTTCACCTAAACTCCAACACTGACGTCAACAACGACAACCACCTCAATTAACCCTACGGTTATCCAGGGACTAAACTTGGCCCGTCGCAGAAATTAAGAGATAATAAGATAGAACATTGACTTACGCTACACCTGAATACTAACTATTGGATGCAGCTCCCATAACACAATGCCTTTGTGTTAAGCCAAACCCACAAAGCTTTGGCATTTTATTCTAGAAACCCAATCAATCCATACATAACTTCAGAAAATTTCCTTTCTAAAGGGAATCTAGCTGCATTTCTTCTCACCGATTCACCCAGAAATATAAACGCATGAATGTATGTCTGACGATGCTAAAATGTAATTTCTGCTACCGACCTGGATAACTGAAGGACGACCAAATATATGGTAAAAAGACCATTTGGCCGGTCCCCAGCCCGGCCGGCTAAAAATGGTTTCTTTTGTGGAAAAAGTGCAATACCTGTCAATGTTTGCATTGTTGCCTCAACGATGCTCCTGGATGCTTGAGACTTGAATGGCCGCCTCAGGAATCCCACCGCGCATGCACGGCCCTTCCTTTTAAGAATGGGAGCTGCGAGAGCCCGTCATCTCTTTGTTTCTCAATTGTCAAAAGGTGACTCGAGAGGGGAGGCAGGGTGGGGCCTTAGGTATTGCACTTATTCCGCAAAAGATACCATTTTAACCCGGCAAAATGGTCTTTTTTTATGCTGGAAAAAATGCTATACCTGTCAATTTTTGGATTGACAGGCCGACCTCGTCAAATTTGGTGGCTGGCACCTTTTGTGAGAGTTCCCTGTGTTCCTAGGGCGGGAGAATTTCAGAGTGGCATTCACCTGATTGTGCCCGGAGCAGGTATGGTGAATGGTGGATTATACATTTCACGTTAATGGATGAAATTAAATTGAAAAAGGAGGTTGATGGCACTTTACCTTGGATGGTGGCAGGGCCGTGAGTTGTCCAGTGAGGGGTGCAGTGGTGGTTGATATGGTTGGCTGGAATTGGGAAATTCATTTTCGGCTTGCTTGGTGAGTTGGTTCAGAGGATGAAGAGTAACGATATGACTGTGGGTCCAAAGAAGTCAGTAGTTTCCAGTAGAAGGAGGGGTTTCAAAGATCCCAATGAGGATTGTAGGTTGGAGTTTTGCACTGATAATTAATGTTGGAATTTTAATTTTGGAATGATGAGTTCTCTCTTTTTTTTTTTTTGGTCGAGAAGGGTTTTTTTTTTTGAGTTTAAAATTTGAAGGACCGGCCAAGAGATAAAAGATGGGGAAGCCGAAAAGGTTGAAGTAACCTGTTTTTTTTTTAATAGGGTAAGTTAGAGAATGGAGACTTGGCATGGCGTGGGAAGAAAAGTTTTAGTGGTTTGGGGTGGGAGGATGGTTCCGAACCCCATAGCAATACCCCTTTGCTTTTGATTTGCAGACGTTGCAAGGAATGTCAGAGGTGTGGAGGGAAAAAAGTTGCACCATGTTGGGGTAGAGGGGTTGGAAGTTTGCAGCGTTATCGAACTGCCATAAAGAGTAAGATTGGAGCTTGTGTGCTTCTGCTGTTGCTTTTATTGCCTTCCAGGCTTCGGTGATGTTGGTTTGGGTTTGCAAGAATTGTTCATTGCAGGAATTAAGGGCGGATGGTTGATTTCCGTTGCAAGTTGGGGTTTGATATATAAAAGAGGTCTGGACGGAAGAGAGGGGTGGGGGATCCTGGGATCCGAGGGGGTAGAAGACAGGATGGGGTGTTGAAATCAGCACAGAGTCAAGTAGAAAGGTATCAGTGACTTGACGATCGGGAAGGGTTCGAAGACCCAAGGCAAAAGTTCCAATGGTGGGTTGAAGTTTGTTAATTTCAGCACTTTCAGGTCCGTGATTGTTTGGGATTGTTCACCGATTTTTTCTTGAATGGAGAGGAGGAGGGGTTTCACCTTTTTGGAGTTTAACTCAAATTGGGCCTTGGCACGGTCATTGGGTTTTAATTTATGACGTAGAGTCTTAAAAATGTGATCAAGGTTAACTCTGTCAATGTTTTCTTCAGAATCCAGACCGAAGAGCGAGGTGGAATCTGTTGATTGGATGGGTGGTGTAGGCGCTTGTAGCGGTGACATGTTTTGAGGGGATTCCTCTTTCCCGGGGAAGCCAGATGGGGAAGACTCTAGTTGAAGAGGTGGATCGTCTCCGTCAGATTCATCACGGGACGGAGAACGAGGTGTGGCAGGCACAATGAAGTCAATTGGACGGGTTGAATCGTCGTCTAAAGGAGAAGATGGGCTTTCGTCAATTGTTTCTTGCACACGGAGAAGTGGAATGAGAGAAGCTGTTTCGCCTTCGGATTCGGCGGAGGGGATTTGAACAACACTGTTCGGAGTAGCGTGGACAACGAAGAGTTGAACCAGGATTGTTGGGAAAGCGGGGTTCCAGGATCAGAAGATGTTGGAGTCTTTCCAGGAGTCCTGGGAGGCTTGGAAACGGTGCACGAAGGTTTGGTTTTGGACTTTGGTGTTGCTGGAATGAGTGCAGATTTGAGTTTTTTGTGGAATTTAGCATGGGTTTTGGCCTGACGTTTGTGTAATACCGAAGCTAATTGAGGCAATCTTCCTCCAAACCTTGTATGGAATGGTCACACAAATGTAGCATGGATTTGAATAGAATTCACAATGTCTGCGGTATTGACAAACAGTCTTGCGTGGATCTGGCTGGCATGGGTTCGTGAGACCCGGGCAGTTGCATGATCCTGGATCTTCGATTGTTGGGGTGCCACCGAAGTATAAATCTTGTACGTCTGGAGAAGCTGGCTTCTTTGTTCTGACCATCATGGGGAAAATTGAAAATCCGGTTAAGTGGGATGCTATGTAGATGAAGAAGGCGACACAAAGCGACTTCACGTGATGAATCCAAAGGCCAGTAAACGAAAGCTTGGAGTGATCGGCCGGAAGTTGGATGGGTTAGTCCATTACGGGGAAGCGGTGATGGTAGCGCTGCTTGCACGGATGGAGGGGATGCTTTCGTGTGGACGTGAAGCGACGTGGCGGGCAGAACGGACGAAGAAAAAGCGGGACCCCGGATGGGGTGAAAGCTTGCATTTGATTAGCGGTCGAGAGATTGAAAAGGAACTTTCGTTTAGAAGGGTTGGAGTGGCCGAGCGGAAGAACAGAATTGCGGATTGAAGACGGATGATTCGGCGTCCGGTGGTGCTGAAGTCCATGAGTGGCATGAGTCAACTTGACGGACAAAAGCCTGAAAAGGAGAGTTGGTGTTTGTGTTGGAGCGGCAGCGTGCGGCAAGACAGATAGGTTGTGGATCGACCTCCAGGACTCGGGGAGGTGGCCACAGCGATTTTGATTCTGCTGCGGGGAAAGTTGGGTGGAAGCAGTGGGATGAAAGCCCCTGTCTCTATCTTTTTTTTCTTTTGGAGAGCCAAGATGCTGGTTGAGGACGAAAGGTTGGTACCGTAAAACTGATGCCAACTGCTAGCTGGAGAAGCAGAGAGGACACATAGCCTTGAAACTGGAGTCCTATGTTTCAGAGGAACGAAAGGTGAGAGGAGAGGTTGCTTTCGTGTGCTTGTGGATGGTGGAGGCCGGTCCGAATAGTTTCGGCAAGCTTTCGTAAGAGAGCCATGAAGAGTTTGTTACCATCGTAGATTAAGAGCAATGGGAATCGTCCGGGACGAAAGCCGAGAAGCAAGGAGAGGTGTCTTTTGTGCGTTTGTGGACGACGGAAGCCGAGACCGAGGATGTGGATCGATTCTGGGAGACAGGGAAAGGGAGCCACGATGACGTCATTCTCCCTGGTGGAGAGCGGCCTGCGATAATAAAAGCCGAAAGCTGTGAGGGGAGAAGTGGATTTCACCCGTTATTGGACGGCGGAAGCCGGGTTGGGAGTCCTGGGACGACGCTGGGAGGCACGGAAGGGGGGCCCACAATGCTTTTTTTTTTCACTCGAGATAGGGAGTCCCCATGTGTCATGAGGGACGAAAGCCGGGAGGCGAGGAAAGGAGGCTTTTCGTGCGGTTGCGGAAGGCGGAAGGCGGAAGCCGGGATGAGGAGCAGTGGGTGGTTCCGGGAGACACGGAAAGGGAGCCACGATGTTTTCGTTTCCACTGGAAAGGGGGAATCACATGCGTTGTGAAGGATGAAAGCCAGGAGGCGAGGAAAGGAGGCTTTCGTGCATCTGTGGATGGTGGAAGAAGGGATGGGGAGTTGTGGATCAATTCCGGGAAACACGGAAAGGGAGCCGCGATGATTTAGTTTCTACTGGGATGGGGAGCCGTAGGCGTCATGGGGACGAAAGCCGGGAGGCAAGGATCCATAGCTTTCGTGCGGTTGTGGAAGGCGGAAGCCGGGACCGGAGCTGGGTCGGTTCCGGGGGACATGGAAAGGGAGCCACGATGTTTTCGTTTCTATTGGAGTTGGGGGCCACATGCGTCAACAGGGACGAAAGCTGTGTGGCGAGGGTGAGAGGCTTTCGTGCACTTGTGGATGGCGGAACCTGGGACGGGATATATGGGTTGATTCTGGGCGACACGGAAAGGGAGCCACGACGTTTTCATTTCCCCCCGAAGTTTGGAGCCACGTGCGTCATGAGGGGTGAAAGTCTGGAGGGGACGGAGTGGATGGTAGTTGGTCGAATTCCGGACACCAGCACGATGATTCCATTCCCATTGTGGGGAAAGAGACAAGATGAAGCATTGGGACAAGGGCCGTCTGAAGGTGAGCTTTCGTGCGACGAGGAAGAACAGATACAGAGGTCGTGGGATCTGCTGAACTAAAAACGGTGTTGTGACAGCAGCAGAGGCTGCATGAGAGTGGAACGGTCCCGGCAAACAACGGGAAGGAAGCCACAATGTTTTCGTATCCAACGAGGTCCAGTTGGCAGGAAGGAACAGCCAGCGGCGTCTGAACGCAAGGTGATGGAGGGGCGGTAACAACCGAAAGGCACGGCCAAGACTGGCGTGCAAGAACGGGAAGTGGATCGGACTGGGGAGACACCGGGAAGGGAGCCACGATGTTTTCGAACAAAAGGTAAAGGAACCAGGAAAGAGCGATCGTCCGCGACGGCTGCTTGAGATAAAGAGCTCTCGCAGCCGCCCTTCTTAAAGGGAGGTCTGTGCATGCGCGGTGTGGTTCCTGAGGCAGCCATTCAAGTCTCAAGCATCCAGAAGCATCATTGAGGCAACAATGCAAAAATTGACACGTATTGCACTTTTTCCAGCATAAAGAAAGTGAATTTTACAGATAAAATTATTGTTCACTTAACCTAGTTTTCACTTAGTTTAACCGTTAGTTATGGGCTTAAATTGTTTATTTTATGTTCTCTGCTCCAACCTCACAATTAAAAGTCCTCAGCTCCCCACCAAGTGGCATACCTGCTCACAACCATTGCATACATTGCCACCAATCCTCCACTTTTGTATGGTGAATTAGCCGGTTCAGCGAGAGTGGAAATGGTGATGGGGGTTTACCAAAAGGCAAGTATTTTAGAATAAACTTCAGAATGCCGGATGATCCCTGGCTGATTCTTGTTTCTATTGCTTAACGAATATACATTACCTGTAATTTATAGCATTCGTCTCTTCCAGTGCTCCTTACTTCTAGATTAAATAGGTCTAGCTGCCAGCTTAAACCAATACGCATACGCGAACTCCTCCATATAAGGCATTGCACAGCGAGCCGAGGCATCATTTATCCTCTCGAGCATTACACGGGACCTCGTCAAAACTGGCGGAGGGGATACCTGACGAGTGCTCCAGGGTGGGTTACGATCTGGATCCCCCAAATGTGAGAAGATTGCTTGCGTTTACTTTATTTTGTTTTTTTTTGCCAGTATAATGTTCTAATTGCATAAAAACAGGCGATCGGAACAAAACGGTCTGTTTTTATTAAGGTAAATATAGTTACGGCAGATTATAATTTTATGTTATGCTGGAAATACTAAGTGGTAGTGGTGTGTGTGTGGGGGGGGGGGGGGGGCAGAGTATTTGTCTGGCATAGACAATATATCCCAGACGATAGATGCCATCAGCTTGCGTAGCCATGTCTCGAAAGTAGTGACATCCTCGAATGTCTCCAGGATGCAACTGCAATGCTGTTGGAGATAGGGACATTACTGTGAAAAGCCCAGGACATGGAAATTGCATGAGTTCAAGGGTAGTGATGCGGACGTTTTCAGGAACCGTAGGAAGCTGTACAGAACATTATGCGCGAGTAACGATGTCTTTAATCCATGTCGCAATCAGCAGAGGGGAAGTGTTGCCAACAGGCTGGTAGACAGTAAAAAGGGTTGGCGAGGCCTTTCCGAAAGGAGGCAATGTTTGTACCAGAAAGGTAGAAGTTGAGTGCCCGAACCGGCCATAGAAGTCGCTCGGTGTCATCTCCCAATATAGCGGACAGAGATGGGATGATAAAGAAAGAAGACTGCTCGCTCGGCTCCTGAGTCTTGACGCAAAAGGACGGACCGGGTTGGGTGCGCCCCCGGGCAGGAAGGGTGAGAGAAACACCCTTATAGCCCAGCAAGAGAACCCAGAATGGCGGGTTCCTGGATAAATCTTATAATTCACTACATGATAGGCTAGCAGCAAGGGCACGAGAAAGACTCTCTTAAGGGTAAGAAAACGAAAGTCGCACCCAGACAGAGGTTCGTAGGGATGGGCAAGGAACAAGTTCAAAACAAGTGACAAATCCCAATCTGGAAAGACAAGACGAGCGACCCCGGGGGGGGGGGGGGGGAGAGAGAGCAGGATCTACCGATGTTGTGTGCCACCAATGAAACCATTGTTTCCAGTGGCTATCGTAAATTCAATTGGTAGACCCGCAGATGGCTTTACTAGTGATACGGGCTGCTTGTTATTCAAGAATTCCTGATGTCGTGAGGAGTCAGATGATAGCAGCCACCTGTGCAGGTGTAGGCAGCGCGGGTGAGGATGTAGACAGGTCCAGTGTCGCTGGGACAGGAGAGCCGGGTACAGCGGGGGCCGTCTGGGGTGATCGATTAGAAGATTCAATAGCTGAGGAAACCATGCGGCCGCAGGCCAGTTCAGGGCGAAAAGTAGGAACAGGCCGGTTGAGTTCTGAATTTTGAGCAGGGCTGGTGGGAACCCCTCCAGGTGAGTCGCGTCGTGGTCGTCTACGATTTCCACAACGATCGATGCACATCGGACAATGTGAATAATGTACACCTTTGTAAATAAGCTTCTTGTGGTGGCCTGAAGAAGTCAGGCGGACTAAATTCTCCTGTCCGAGAAGGAGCAATAAAAGACATCAAATGTACCAAATCGTTCCGGTTTCAGTGACTATCCGGTGTAGGCATGGCACGATAAACGATAATATAGCGATAAAAATTTTTTCGATTATCGTATTGCACTTTTTCTGACTTATCGAATCATCGTGCAAACCTCGATGAGTCATATCGCGGAAACAGTAATAGCTAGAAACAAGCGGTTTGCGGCGTTGCGTGCAAAATTACAATGGCTCTCTAACCAAGTGCGCCATACTGTTGCTTCCCACTTTAGCTAATTGGAGAGATAGTTTAATTTAAACAATGTTCAAGTGTTAAGTAGCAGTACAACTTAATTTGTTTCTACATGGTGAGGAAGCAATGGAAAATGGTAAGTGCATGTTCGTGTCTCCTGATCAAATGGCGAGTGCCACATAATTCACATTTGTGAAGGTTGCACAGTTGGCTTCAGACAAGGTTATTTTTAATTAACAAAATTAAAATGGTTATTCCAGTCTCCAACTTTGTTTTATCGAGATATTATCGATTATCGTGATAATTTAAAATTTTTTTATCAGGATAACACAATTTTGTATCGTTTCATCCTTAATCCCTGGAAAAGAGCATAAAACAAAAGGGAACCGTGACACAAACTTGACTACTCAGTTAATTTTGTCACATTTATGCAATTAAAACTTTATGATTTTTTCTAGTCTTGGGTTGAATGGGTTAAACATTTTCAAATTTACCGAAGTGTTTTTGAGGCCATCTGTTTTTTGTTGTTGTTTTGTTTTCATTTCTCTCTCCTCTCAGTTTGTCCTCTCCTAATGTGTCCCATAACCACATTTCCAGGGTACCAAACTTTTGCATGCCAGCGGCATGTTACACAGGAATAGTATGTGTTGTGGTCTAAGCGTATAGTAAGTTTTCTGGCTCCTGCTGAATGGCGTAAAAGCTGTCGTCAAATGTCAATTATGAGGTAATGAAGGGCAATTAGCTAGTTGCATAGGAATAAAACTATAAACTAGTTGTACTAGTTGTTTAACACCCACTTACAACCAGACTTTTGTCTCTTGACCTCTCAAATCCCTGGTTGCCCAGATGTGTGGGAACCCTGTCTAATGTTCAGAAGAGAAGTCCAAATACGCAACAATAATTCGGAGAATCTGCAAAAGCGCTTCGAGTACAGCATGGAGTTCTTCAACCCAAGCTTGTGAATAAGCTGTAATGATAGCCAGTTCACTATTCAGGCACGGACTGGCTGTGTTGTGGCCGACGTGCCATGGCTTTCCAAAAACAATCCACAGAAATGAGGGGGAAATGAACGTTTTCAATTATAATTGTTCACGTCTAGCCTACGTACTTGAAGCCAGCGATGACTTGATTGAAAGAGGGGCTAAATTGAAGACCAATCACGTAAATTCAACGGAAAAAAAAAATTTGTTGCAACTATGTAAACTAAAGGGGCCCCTTACAACTCATGTGTCATTGGCACACTGGCCTATGTCTGGTCCGAGCATGTCACTATCTACGGTAAAATTCAACTATTTTAATCAAATTATATTTTTATATTTTATTTTTCTACAAAACAGGCTGCCTCACAAAAAAAGTAGGGAAATTATTGTTGCATGGGATAGTGATTACTATCAGTCAGCTGATTTAAGATATGTAACGGAAAATGGCTATAAATACATAGCAAAATTGCAAATATACAGGAACAGTGAATGAACAATGCCATTCAAGATTAATCCAGCAATCTTACATTTCTTCGAAACAACTTGCCCTTGGAACCAACATGTTTCTACAGCAGCATCTATAGTTTGCAAAACATTTGCCAATTTAAGACACAGACAGCACTCAATTTGGTCTCCATCAAAAGACGTCAACAGAACAATTTACATAGTTTTACATTTGCTTTTCTGGTTGCAGTCTCACAACTTGAATAAGCTATTGCCTTTAGTTTTCTTTGCTGCGCTTGATTGCCATTTCCCAGATTTTAGGCTTGCGGGCAATTTTCTTTTTGTTACAGTCTCCTGAGAATCAGATTTTGCTTCACTCTTAATTTCATCTTGATCGCATTTTGCTTCATCTTTAGTGCTTTTCTGCAACGTCGATTCACCAACTGCATCGGTGTAACTAGTAGAGTTACAACTTTGCGACTCGGATCCTTTAGCGTCTTCATCAACAATGTCTCTGTATTTAAGAACGGGTTTCGACAACCATCCTTGATCCTTCTGGTCCACTTGCCCAGAACATGTTTTGCTATCATCTTTCGTCGCTGTAGATGATACATCATTTATCAAATTCTGTTGTCCAGTTGATGCTGAACCCTCACTTCCAGTATTATAACCATACTGCTGGGAGCTAATCTCATCATCAAACTGCTGCAAATAAAAATTAAGTTAGGATGTATACTTAAGATAACACTCCAGTGAAGAAACGGCAACTAAAAATAGAACTACAAGCACAAAATACAAATCAAAATGAAAATGCTTATGCATTTGTCACTACCATAAGCTAAGAAGCAGTTGAGTGTAAGCAAATAAAGTACGCTGAATAAAGAAAAAAAATTAAAATACCTGCCCATTCTGGTATGCATTCTACTGCCAACAAAATCAAGTTTTTAGCCAAATAGTACTGTCACAAAACTAAAAATTAGCTTAAAAACAACTGCTTTTCACGTACCTTTCCGTAAGACAACTGATCCATTGGTGCACTTTCTTTTAGACAGAACGATCTTACCACTTCAATGATCTTCTCCCCAAACCTTTGAACTTTCATTTGAGACATTCCCTCCACTGAAAAATTAATAAAGAATTAGGATGCTGGTTCGCATGTCTGCCACACTTATTCATTTTTAGTTCATAATATGAATACATGTTTTATTTAACAGCAACTAGAAATTATATCACCACGGGTGTCCCTGCCACAAATCCCCACAAAGAGGCTAAGCATGCAGTTCATGGGCTTCAACAGAATCTGGTGAAATCACCTGACTCAGATACTGCTCAGAAGGCAAATTATATGCCCTTTCGATAACACAGGTTTCTTGCTTGGGCGTCCGGAGTCCAGCCTTGGTGCTATCGTCTTCTCCGAGCCTCTGGTCCTTCACACTCTCGTCAGTGGGGAGTCCCTTCAAGTGCTTTGTGGCTTCAGGATAGTACCTAAGTATAGTACACTGACTGAGCATTGCACTCTTCCAGATCAGCCTGCTCCACTAGTGTGAAAAAATCATTCACCATGACAGGCGTCGGCAGCTCCTCTGGGCACTGCCACTTCGCTCCGAATTCGGAAAGCAGTAAAAAAGTTATCTTCCTCTTAGAATTGACTCGCCTGGTGTAATCCTTGGCCCCACTGCCTACTGAAGCCTACTGCTTCAAGGACTGATGTTTCTCTACCTGTGATTCTAGTATCAAATATGCAGATTCCACTGCACAACGTAAGAAATCAAGTGTGTGCTCCTGCTGCACGAACATTATTCCACTGCATTATTCAAAGGGCATAAAATGCCCAGATGGAAACTAGATGGTAACGTATGGACTCCAACCTAACTGGATGGGAAGAGACGAAAGATAGAGAAGCATCTTTTACGAGGCAACAGCACTTGTATCTCGTATACTTGTTCTCTACCGCACTCAAAATAAATCATATCTTGGACCGACTTTGAAGCCAGTGATTTGTAGGATATAAGGTCACCATTCCTTAATATTGTTCACCAAGGCATCTACAAAACATACTACTTCATCAAGTGATGCATAGGACATAGGCTTGTGGATTCGCACGCACTTTGCATACCAAAGAGGTCAGATGGATTGAGAGGGTCACCAGAGCCATAAACACTAATGAACTTAGCGTTGGCCCCCAGTTCTCAACACTCTGAAGGACTACCCCTCCAACATTATCTTCTTCCAAAAATGCCAGTGGGGCTTCAGCCTGCCGTCCCACCCGGCAGTGAAGGGGCCGCCGTGAGCTGGCGGGATAGCCACAGCTTGTTGCGGGGTTACTGTCACCCTTTCTTTATGTGTCCATGACCTTGGTGGTCCGGACTATCTCGAGTTCCTTGGCTGGTTATGAAAAGGGTCCCTCTTATCCGGGCCTACATATCTCTTCGCTTGAGAGCTGGAGGGCTGCTTTTGGCAGAAAGAGAGTGGGAGGTGCTTTCGATTTTTCCTTGAATTCAGGTGTAATTTCCAGAAGCTTGCTGTTGAAAAGGGTTAGATGGTGTCAGGATTGTCAGGAGTAGAAGATGACCGATCGTATTGTTAGCGAAGCCATGAGCAATCTCAAGGTAAGATTCGCAGTGGTACAAAACAGAGTTAAAATAGACATCACTCCGACGTAATTGAGTCTGCGCGAAAAGATACTTTCTTAAGCATAAGGCGACATTGGTTGAGAATACTATTGTCCTGGTTTTTGATGGGGCATCCGGGCTGGCCCTGAGGGCAGCATTAACTGCCGAGTACGTGAGTTCCACCTATAAACTGACCCTAAAGCGTAACCGTTGAAAGCTCTTTTTCTCCTCGTACTGTGAAACCCAATTTTGATGAAAGGCTGTTGAACAAGACAAGAATCAAGCTCCATTGTAGCTTCCTCCTCGTCCATATGCACGCGTCATATCTTCGGGTTTTGGGCCCTGGATCCAAGCACTTGACAGGGTTCGTACTTATCTGTAACCTTACAATTCCAGGACTTTTCCAGGATTTTTCAAGGACTGGTCAATGACAATTCAAGGGTCAGAAATTAGTAATTACGAGACAATGAGACAATTAAACGATAATTTTGTTAAATATGAAATCTTAGCAACACTGTGGCGGACAGATTTTCTTCCATTACATGACACTGGTGAAGATTACTAGTACTGGCATTACACTAGTTTGTTTTTGTTTATTGTTTATGTTTAAATATACGTTGTACATTGATGTCTGACACGGAAAGCAAAAACATGATTTTTTGTTATGGGAATTTCCATGACTATTCCAGTACTTATGGGTTTTATAGAGTTATTCAAGGACTTTTCCAGGCCTTCTCATTTCACTATTACTTTCCAGGTGATCTCCAGGTTTACAAGAACCCGTATGAACCCTGACTTGAAGAACGATTTTTCTTTGCTGGGGTCCTGAGGTGGGAGGGGTGGAACAACAGACAATGATTTACCCCCTTGTCTAAGCAATCCGCCATGGTCCAACAAGGAACGAAAAAGCACTTGCGACTGCTGTAAGTGGTTAGCGATAAATCTTGAAGACGACACATTAGCTGCGTGATGGTCTGAGGACTGGAGTTGTTGGGGACGACAGTGGGCCGTTTCTTGCCAAACGTAGCTGGAAGGTAATGGCACGCTACACCTACCAATCCGAGGCAATGGGCGGCATCATGATCGGTGTCTAACGTGACTGACGTTCCGAAATCTGATCTGGCATGCCTTTTGCATCCATCGCAGTCTCTGAACATCAGGGACAAACATATCAGAAGCAGTGTGGTCAAAAACTGTTTAAAGTTCACTGGTTCAAATCAATCAGGGGTGACCGGCGACCGTTCCAAATCCAACGCAACTTCTCTGTTCCTCTGTGACACATAAAACAACGATGGGACGTCATTAGGTGGTGACGTGGTCGGATGACATGGTCACTAATGACCCAGGAGCATAATCTGACTAAGACCTCGTCCCGAAAGCTTGATGGTGGCGCTTCTGGGACATGTGACCTGAGACAATACGATATGGGACAATACGACATGAGAGAGTGACATGCAGGACAATGCAACGTGGGACAATGCGATCTGCAACGTTGCGACGTGGTTGTTAAGCTAGACGACTGCACGCTCCAACTATTGTGTAGATGACGGGAGCTTCAGTCAGCCTGCATATCGTCAGAGGTAAAGCCAGAAGATATACGGCTATTAGCCTGTACGTCTGAAATTTGTGTGAAATAACTAAGAGGGAACTGACAGCTCATCACCTGTCCACCTCATGCTACCAGGGCCGTAGGAAGCAAATTAAAAGTGGTACTGCGCAACGAAATCAGGTAGGGGAACCGGGGGAGCGCTGTAACTTCCCCAGCAGGGTCCGGGGAGGAAGCTGAAGCAAATTCTGGTAGTGCAGTCTCATATCTGCCGGCCGAGTGGTATTTTCTGACGAGCCCCTGTGA
>JAHWFP010237126.1:1715-20242 GCA_023313725.1 Lithobius niger
GAAAGGCGTTTAACAACATCACAGGGTCCATCCCAATAAATTTCTAACTTATTGGCTCGATCAGGTTTAAGGTCTAGAACCTTATCACCTTCTTTGAACTTAAGTTCAACTGCCTTACGGTCATAGTAAATCTTATTTTTTTGTTGGCTCTTCACAATATTTTCTTGTGAGAGTTCGCGTGAGTATTTGAATCTCTGAAGTAAATCCAGGATATACTCAAGGACGGATGGGTGGACGTCGGGTTCAACCCATTGGCTTTTAACAAACTCGAGGGGGCCTTTCAAGTTTCGGCCATACACCATTTCAGCAGGTGTAAATCCCGTACTCTCATGTGGAGCAGTACGTAGTGCAAACATTGCACCGGGGAGGCATCGTTCCCAATCTAGGGGATGCTCGTGGCAAACCGCTCTCAGCACTGCTTTGAGGGTTCTGTGAAAGCGCTCCACGCTGTTGGACTGTGGATGATTCAAACTTGAATTAATACACCTAATTCCGCTTTTTTCAAGGAATAAAGTTGTGAGGGTGGATACGAAGGGCGAGCCCAGGTCCGATTGTAATTCAGAAGGAAAGCCTAACCTCGAAAAGATGCCGAGGAGGGCGTCTACTACACTTTGGCTGTTGGCCTCTTTAAGGGGCACGGCCTCGGGAAACTTTGTTGCCGGATCGAGGAGAGATAGAACATATTTAAAACCACCTCTACTAGAGGGTCTGATGGGGCCAACAATATCAATAATGAAACGATTAAAGGGCTCCCCATCCATGGGCACAAGCACCATAGGGGCAACAAACTTCTGTCGAGATTTTCCATTTTTCTGGCAGGTAAGACAAGTCAAGACAAATTGCTCAATGTCACTAAAACACTTGGGCCAGCAAAAATTTGTAAGCACTCTTTCTTTTGTTTTAGAATGCCCAAGATGGCCAGCCCATGCGTTTGCATGCGCAGTGCTTAGAACCAAATTTCTACACTCCTGGGGAAGAACTAGTTGCCTGTTTATTAGCGGCCTTCCCTCAGGTCAAAAAGGTTTGCGAAAAAGCAAATCGTTGTCAACAAAAAACGGCTTGTTTTCGTCCTGCCGGCTTTCAGGCAGCTCAGCATACTTCCAACATACTTGTAGAGTTGGGCATTCACGCTGGAGTTTCGGGTTTGTCAATGTTGAGGAGCTGTGTAAACTGCTCAGTTTGAGGACCTAAAATAGCCTCGTCCAAAACGTCTTGTTTGGGGTCGACAAAACCTTCTGTCACTGCTCTTGGAGTAACCTCAATCGAGTCGTTATCTGACTCCTCGCTATCAGCGGGGTTCTCACGGTAATTAGGGCGTAAGAGAGGGAGCTGATCGGCATCGCGTGCCTGTGCACGGGTGACTGCATTCACGTAATTGGGGAGGGAAACAAGTCCTTTTTCCTCTAACACATTTTGAGAGGGCACGCCCAGCAACATACTGAAATGCGGGCCCACGTGGTCGGACACGAGAGCTTCTGTTTGGATAGCTCCGTAGGGGGTCTGAACCTCAATTAAGGCTATAGCATGAGCGGTAGTCTTAGCAGTTAAAGCATTATGACAATGCGTATACTCGCCAGTAAACTGGTCGGGTTTTACGAGTTCACGAGCGATTACATCGTGCATCGCGTAAGACACGGCATTTTTGGCCATTCACGGACCATTCGTGGATGTGCTTGGACAAAACAACTTCCGGTGGGGCATGACTAATAAAATTACAATCAGCGCCGGCTGCCTTCTCGTCAGCCATACGAATACGACACTCTTGGCGTCGGTGTCCAATGTTTTTGCAATAAAAGCAAGTGCCATCGCCTATGAGACGAGTTTTGTCGAACTCACGATTTGAGTAAGTGTTGGTGGCTGAACTTCCACTTGGGGGGTCAGTTTTCACCTGGGCGGTACCAGCCGGTTTAGCCGCCTGACTGTGGTTACGATTAGAGTTACCACGATGTCTGTTGGAAGGTTTAGAACCTTGTGTTGTCGTAGCAGCTGCAGGAGTTGCTTTAACAGGACGAGAAGCAGCGTCCGTAGAAATCTGCTTATTACGAGTGGTGAATTCATCACACAATTGGGCCGCTTCGGCCAGAGTTCCTAATCTAACTTGATCAGGGATCCATTTTCTGAGATGGGTTGGACACGATTTATAAAATTGCTCCAAAAGTACAAGATTGACGAGTTTATCGTAGTCACGGTTAACCTTAGCCAAAGTTACCCAACGAGTGAAAAGAGTTTCTAATTCAAATGCATAATCCTGGAATTGCATTTCCACACCTTTTTCGAGAGAACGAAATTGAGTTTGCAAAGACTCTTTAGTCTGTACAAAACGGGCAAGCAGTTTATTTTTGACTATTTCGTAATCCTGCATTTCAGCGTCTGTTAGCTGATCACAAACTTTAATAAAGACCTCACCGACGAGGGGTTGTAACGCCGTGACCCATTGGTCTTTAGGAATCTTTTGACTAGTTAAAGTTCGTTCAAAAATCTTAAGAAAACTGTTAATGTCAGTATTGGGCGTCCACCTATTTACTAGTCGAACTATGTCGGCCACTTTACCATGTTTTGCAACTGGATTCGGGGGAGTTGGGGGAGTGCCGTTAGCTCCATTTGGAGCGGGCTTAAGATTTATCGTAGCAGCATTTAGCTTTGCTAGTTCGAGATGCTTGTCCAGTTTAGCTAATTCCATAGCACTGGCACGGTCTTTAATTTGGGCATCTTGGTCCCTTAAAGCTAGTTCATGAGTGCGACGACAGTCGGCCTCAACTAAGTCAACAGCACGTTTTTTCTCAGCGTCTGCTACTTCAAGTGCTCTTAATTTAAGTTCTTCTGCTTTTAAAAACAGTTCATTTTCTTTAGCGGCTAATTCTTTTTTGCAAAAATAGCGGCTTCTCTCCTTTCAATAGCGTTAGCTAGTGCATCGGAAAGTTCGGTTAAATCCAATTTACCGTCTTCAAAGGCTGATCGTAATATTTTCTGCAATTCGGCTCGGAATTCACTTAGGGTGAAGCCTAGGTTTAAACAGGCCTTCTTTAAGTCCCTGTTTGTTAGATCACGAATAATTTCGTCTAATTCTTCCATTTCTGACATTTTTGAGTCTTAATGGTTAACGTGGTTTCAAAATAAAGCTTTTATAAGTGAAACAAAAATTAAAAGCAGCACTTTTTCTATCTGACAGTACGTTTCTTATGATCAACCGTCCACAGTTATGTTTCTAAGTTTTCCAAGTACAAAAAGATCAACCTCCCTTAGTTCCCTCGAGAACTGTTCTAAGTAATAAAAAGCCCGGCAATTTTACACTTAGGCATCAGTTTGTTTCAATTTGACTTCCACAAAGATCAAACCGTCATTTAGTTTAGATTAAAAATCTATTTAAAATAAACTGGAAAAATTTGGTTTTTAGAAAGAGAACCACTCTGACGTTATGGGGAGAGGAAACCTAAGATGCCGCTACAGGCGTCTCCACCATAATATTCTCTAGCTAGAGAGTTAAGTTAAGTTTTAAACTAAAATTTAGAATATGGGGGTCCTAAACTGAACTTTCAAAAGCTAAACTATAACATACGAACCACTACCATCGTTCCCGGCATGGCATTCTCCGGACATGGCGTCTCCACTCCCGACTGGCGTGACCGGTCTCTAGCTTGAGATCTGTGAGCTGTGCTGTGGATGCTTTGAACTGGGGGGGTTTTATGCTGGAGAGGGGGAAAGCGCGGACGTCGAGGATAGCTGCGGGGGTCTGATTGGTGGAGGGCCTCGAGAACAATGGAAAGTGGGAGGAGAAGTCGGTTGAACAAAGGAACTGGGTGCAGAGCCGTTTGAAGGAGTAAGGACATGTAAAGATGGAAAAGATAGGCCTGTTTTGAGTTTCACTCAATTGAACTTTGGGAAATAGGCCTTTACTTTGTATTATTGGCTACGGATTGAATATTTACATGTTTGTAACGTGAATAGGCTCTTGTTAAAGCTTGGCTTTGGGTAATGCATAGAACATTACTATTAAATTAAACAAGCTTTAACTGTAAACTGCAGTGTTAAACACCACAACTAGTTTTGGCTGGGGAGGGGGGCAAAAATGGGGGATTCGAAGTTTTTGCACAGTTTGACTTTCGGATTGGGTTTGCACAGATCTTTTTAAGAATTCTTTTAGTGTTTAATAGTAGATCAAGCTATTCGTAGGTTTTGGTAGGTCTTGGTCAGGCTAGAGGAGAACTAAAATAAACATATATACACTGAAAAATTCGTGTCCGGTAGAATGCCAGGTCGTAATACGGTTGGACACATGGTAGCGTTTCTGGGGGTAAAAGAATATAAATAAAGTATAAATGCGGTTAAATAAACTAGCTTAGTTGAATGCTATAACACATTAAGTTACTGGAAACATTTAACGTTTAACATTTTTAAAGTTAAATTCGATCGTTGTGGAAATTTTTCATATGGGTTGCAGCCGACAAACACAATAAAAAATATCACACTTCAAATTGGTTGTCTGTATAAATCCTGTTATAATACACTAAGCTAGTCTGTTCGGGCTTTTTGCCCGAAAAGGATAAAATACAAATATAAAAGTACAGAGTTTCATAATGGCGGCCATGACGAAAGTGCGATGTGGTTGGTTTTGGTCGATCTTCAACTGTAGTTTTAATGGTCTTCAAGGTAGAAAGTCCGGATTTGGGCTTCCCCAAGAGTCTTGTATTTGGACAGGCTATTAAATGTCGAAGAGTTTGTGGAAATCGGACCATTATTGCAAAAACGGCCAGATATGCCTCGGCGAGGCATTTGGGTGCCTCAAGAAAAAAAAATTTTATTTTTGAAAAACAGGCGTTTTTCGGTGGCGCTCGTTTACAGCCATGACACCTGACCTACACTAACGTAGGATAGCAAACCCAAAAACAAATAAACGTAAAAAAATAGCGTATTATACGGCACCCAAAAGGTGTGGTGTACTGCACTGTTTTATTATGTTTATTTGTTGTTGTTAGGTTAACTTAGCTTAGGCTAGATCAGATGCCTTGGCTCCAATTTTGCCAGTCAGGGAGGGGATACAGGAAATTCGAAAGTGCCACAGGCACTGAAATAGCTTTTACAACATTTTCATAGGTTAGAGTGAATGTAGAACGTGGTTTTTCACGAGGAGAAAAACCAAAAAATTAATGCCTTTGCATCATTTTCTCGCGTCTGAACTAATATTGCAAAAGTGAGTCATACAGGAAAACCAACCGAGAGACATGTACCTTTAAAATCCTATGGTTCAGGCCAGTTTTTATGTTAAAATGGCTGAATCAGTAACAGCACTTCTTGACAAGTAATAACTGACGTCGATGCAGTTTTACAGGGCGAGGGGCACGGGGCACGGGGTGAAACAATCGCAACTCCCCGACTGTTTGGTTAGCCAGCAATATTATACGGTCACCAAGACTAAATAACTTTTCTATACGCCTGTAGCTTTTGCAACATTAGCCTAGGTTGGTTTGAGTGAATGTAGCAAAACCGTCGGCTCGGCTAACATTTTGGGAGAAAAAATGGGGATGGGGGGGGGGGAGCATTCTCCCCCACACTTTTAAGCCTTTTTCTTATTATTTTCGCTGCAGCTTGATTTACATAAAAATCGTATTCTTTTTACTAGTAAATTTTGCATATGTTTCAAAGCAGAATTTAGTGCAATTATGTTGGATGCTATCAAAGGCTGTACACTTTTGCGACCTAGGGGCTGCTGCTGACTTTTTTCTTCCCCTCCCCCACCAATTTTCAAGTTTTTTCCTTTTTTTTTAGAGGAAGTGTTACTTTCTTTTTGTTGTTGTTGTTGCTAATTTACCCATAGACCTTATAGTTTGTTTTACCTATTTGGGAATGTGCGGGTGCAAGCAAACAACGCTTAGTAAGGAGAATATCCCCCCTCCCCTCCTCCACTTTTAACTTTTAAAGATAACACCCAGGATCCCTGCATATAAGGATGCACAAAACGTTTTTCTAATTAAACTTTTTATTGAGCTCTGACTATCATTTTGCTCCTAAAATAGTGGTATGTTTATAGCGGTTTTATTCAATGCATTTTTTATTTGGGTAATAACTTTTATTTTACTAATAATAAACAAGCAATAAAATTCTCTTTTCGACATTTGGTGATCCAGAGAAGGACCGTTTTAGGGTGTAGTCCTAACAAGGACTGAGCATTACGTGTAACGAATGCTGAACAATGAGGCAGGGGTTTGTTTTTAGTCAGTTTCTTCATCGCTGTCACTCTCTACCGTCGAAATGATGAGCAATTCCACTCGTTCCTCGACCAAGTGATCGGATTCCCAGTGATACTTCTTTTTCAATTCGGTCACAGCTTTTTTCCAATTGTTTGGAGAAACTGCTTGAGTCGTGGCTGTAGTAAGTTTCTCCATTTCGGCTAGGGTAAATGATTTATGTTTGCGTACGTCTTCCTTCACCTGTGCCCAAATGAGTTCGATAGAGTTGTGGTCGCACTGGTAGGCTGGCAATCATAATACAGTGCGGCCATGTGCTGGTAATCACCCGATTTTGTTTTGGAGCGAAATAACATCTTGGCATTCGGTACGAATCCTGTGCTGCTGCCGGCATAACACAAGATAAGCCTCTTTCCTTTTCCCGTTGGAATAAGCGTCTACGAATTTTTATATCATCATTATGCCATTGTTTCTCTCTACCATGGTGTGCATTTACCCACGTTTCATTAAGATAAATGAGCGGCCTCCCTGCTGCCCGCACCTCTCTTATTTTCCGTAAATAACAATGACGATGCGAAACAATATCGAGCCGTGTAGCGGCGCTTACAGGGTCTTGAGGTGCCTACTGTCTATAGCACCGACAATCTGGCGTACATGTGGTAATCGTATCATAAGTGGCGTTTTTTACATTGTTGTGAAAACAGCATAGCGTGTCTACTGCACGGTTAGGAGAAGAGCGTCAACGTCCTAACTAAACTTTTATTACCTATCTATCACAGTTTACTGCCACCACGATGGGTAGTTAATTTAATTGCCTACTTCGGAGTTAGAATAAAAATTGATTTGTAATTAAAATAACCCTTGCAAATTAAATCAGACTCGAAGTCAAAATTTGTTGTTCAAAACAACTTTCTTTTCTGTTTTAATAAAACAAGACAAGATTTATACACACGAAGTAACTAGTTGGTTACAGAATGAAAACGGAGCTTTACAATTAAAAGCACGAGATTTACAAATAAATCGACAAAATGAACAATTCAAGTACACAACAAAATTTGGACTAGAAAAAAAGTCGGTTTGAGTTATTGCAACTCTCTAAGTTACAAACATGACCCTTGCAGAATGTAAAATAGTCTTTGAAAGCTTTAGCAACTCTTGCACTAAAGTCAATCAATCAATCACACTGAATCAAGATTAGTGTTACAAGGAAAACTAGCTTTTTGAAAACTCCTGCTTCAACAATAACACATGCTAGATCTCGGTGATCTTAGATTATTTAATGAACACTGAGTTCATAAACAAAGAAAAAAACGCGGTTTTTAGGAAGGGGACCTTAAACCCTTAAATCATGGGTGCCCTAAACCAAAATGCCGATTGCGTTTGGCTACCCACAAATTCCCTCAAAGACTAGAAGTTAAGTTTATATTTTAAGACTAAAAATTTAGAAATTCTGTTCCAAAAATTAAATTCTAATAAACTGAACTAGTTACCCTTGAACCACTACCTTGCCCGGCATGGCAACCTTCGGACTGGACATCTCTGCTCCGACCGCCGTAGTGACCTCTAGCCTCCGAGTCCTTGAGCTATGCTAACGAAATTCTCTGGGGCTGGGGTTATATACTCATTACCGGAAGTTGGCGCGGACGCCGAGGATAGCTGAGGAGGGGGGGTGCGGGGAAGAAGAGGCGGACATCTGGAGGAGGAGAGACTGACCCAAATCGGCCGAGCTGTCACTACCGGAAGTTGGTGTGGCAGCGCGGACGGCTAAGGTAGCCTTGCACACTGATTGTTGGGGAGGAAAAATACTGAGTTCGGATTGGAAGGAGCTTGAATGGCAAAGGGAATTACCGACTTTGGGTGTTTTTAGAGGCCGTGGCTTGAGTTAAACTCATAACAAAGTGAAATAGGCCTATACATTTTTTTTTAATAAAAACTACATTGTTATACCTACATATTAACGGGGGGGGGGGGGAGACGAAGTTTGATTCTCAAAGTAAAAATAAATGATTATTAATTGAAGGCAAAGGCTTTACTGTGCATTCGGAATTGAGATCACTATGGTCGGAGCCCTGAAATAAAAATACAAGATACACACTGAAAATGTCAGGTAAAATAATCGCAGTTGTGTTGCCATTTTGAACAAGGTAGGGTTCATGAGAAAAGGTTACGTTAAATAACGCTTTTATAAAAGCCTAGGTAAAAGATTAAATAAACCAGCTTGTGCTTTGAAATGCTATAACGCATAAAAGTTAAATGTATTATTGCAGCCGCAGATAATAACGCTAGTGTATTCAAAGTTTTCATAGTTGCTAAAATCGTCACCTTAGTAAAATAAAAACATTGAAGACGTAATAAACATGTAAACTAGCACAGCACTAAGCTAGTCGGCTTTATGCCTGGAAATAAATTCAAGAAGTACAAATAAATATTTACATGTTTGTTTTTCGAGCGCTAACGGAAATTGCGTGCGTCGGCGCTCAGTTTGAGCACTTTTTCAAATTGAGTTGTAGACCAAAGTATGGCGAATTTTGGAGTTCTGTTTTCGTAGGATTACAGAAAAAGTTCGGGTTTATTAACTCATTGCGTGCTGCCCATTTTCTGCATGACAAAATTGCTGTAACTGGCCATTTTTTGTAAAATGTAAACCTTTATTTTTAAGTTGTGTTTTTGGCCCCTTAGGGCCCCTAAGTATGTGTAAGCAATACAAATAACAAAATTGTGTGTTAGTGGCAATATGTGTTGTAAATTGTGTAAAAATGTGTGTAAAACATGTATACGTGGAACACTGCAGAAAAGCTTACTTATCAAGGGTAGGCTACCATGCAGGAAAGCTTATCAACAGAACTAGGCACTTACCTTGCAGCTCAACTGATGGTGCTTGCTGTCTGATGGGGAGGGTATATCCACAGAAGCACACAGAAGCACACAGAGGCACACACAAGCACACACAACTTTGGTGCACTAAATACAACTTTGGTGCACCGAACATAATTTGGTGTAGTGAACACCGGCACTAACAAATGCTGGTGTACTCGCACTAACACAATTTCGGTGCAGTGAACACCTTTACTAACAAATTTTGGTGTAGGCCTACTAATAAATATCTGCACGCAATGTTGGTGCACTAACACAATTTTGGTGCACTGATCACAAAAGAACTTGGCACAATTTTTGAAGAACTGATTTTCACAGAACGAAGCGTTCACAAAATACATAGCCTAAAGCCTGGACATGAGAGGGAGGGTTGAACAAATGTGATACCATCTGTTATTATGGGGATAGGGAAACTATGAAAAAGTGTTATGTAGGCTAAAATAGCCTACTAATTTTTGCCACGATTTTCCTAAATTTTTTCTCTAAAATTTTGTTAGGCCTAGCTAAACTGTTTTACTAACTTCTGTTTACAACTAGAATATTTTTTAAAAATAACTGGTAATTGGGTCCCTAGGTAGGCTACAACTTAACAAAAATCAAATTAAAAAAAATATATATATACACAATTGGGGGGGCCGCAGAAATATTACTCATTTTTAGGTAGAAGGGCCAGGCAAAGTGGCCTAAATTGCTAAAAAAAAAAAAAAGTGGAACAGTAAGTAATTTGTGAACGCTTCCACATTTGAGCACTGTAGGCCTACTTTCGATGATGTCGATTGTAATAGGCTTTATAATCTTTCACACTGTGGTAAATTTCAAAGCATGGATTACTGTGTAATCCAACATTGCACTCTTCACATTGTGTGCGTGATTCGCTACGAATTGCCTTTGCAGTGCGCGTTGCAGGTGCACTACAAACGACACATACTCGCTGAGGACGAGATTTTTTGCCAGTTACAGGAATTTTAGTGCAGAAGTGGCGGCTAGTCATGCGCTGCACGCAGTCCTCGTTTGGTGCACGAACTTTAGGGCTCAAAAGTAGAGGCATCGGCGACTCCTCAACCAACTGCTTCAAAAGAGCTAGTCGAAATTTTCTTTGACGAGCAGGAGATGTGACAGTCTTCTTGTAAATGATAAAACTATTGCAGATGGCCAAATTGAAGAGGTGGAAAAATAATTTTTTGTACCATTTTACAGTTTTTCTTTGAAATGGGTAATATTGGAGAATTTGGTCCGAAAGATCTACACCTTGCATGTTCTTGTTGTAGTCTAAAACCATTTCTGGTTTCAAAATTGGTGTATTTGTAGCCCTGTCCACTTTACCCGTTTCACCAAATTGTTGTGGGTCGTGGACGGTGCTTAGAAGCAATACATCTCTTTTATCGTGCCATTTTAGGCACGATACATGGTTGCGTACTGCGTAGGCAGTTTCTCCACGCTTTAGCTTTTTGTTAGTAACAAGTTCTTTGGGCATTTCTTTTCGGTTTGGCATTACGGTACCTACTGCCATGGTGTCGTCTGCTACAAGACTGTCAAAAAGTACTGGAGAACAATAATATCTATCCATGTATAAAGTATAGCCTTTCTTCAGAAGACTGGGAGGGCCCTGTAGCATACGCATGACCACATCATATGTAGCCCCCATCATAGTGATTTCTGCTGAAGCAGTGTAAATTTCAATGTTCCAGCAGTAGCCACTGCTGGATTCACATATTTGATAGGCCTTTATGCCGTATTTATTCGGTTTATTAGGAATGTACTGTTTGAATGACAGTCGTCCAGTCCAGGAGATCATAGCTTCATCTAGGCTAATGCATTTGTCTGGTAAATAGACAGTTTTACATTTATTTACTAAATTGTCAAAATAATTTCTAATCTTGAATAGGGGATCGAAACCATTTTCACCTCTCTTGGGCTGCTGACCATCGTCATTACAAAAATGAAGGAATTGCAAAATTCCTAAAAATCTATCTCGAGGCATAGTTTTTCCAAAAAAAGGTGTAGATAACACCTCATCTGTGGACCAATATTCTTGAATTTCAGATTTTTTTACTAGTCCCATGGCCACAATCAAAGCAAAAAATCTACGAAGTTCGTTTACGGTTACATCTTGCCATTGCAAAACACGGGAGTTGGGGCCAAATTCCCGACCAGATGCTCGTATTTGTGCTGCATAACGATTGGTCTCCATCGCAATAAACTCAAAATCATCATTCGAAAAAAAAAGAGAAAAAAAGTCCAACTCTTTAGGCTGATTTGGCAGTGTTTTTTTCAGTCCGCCCTTACCAGTAAATGGTGGAATGAGCGGCCGAAACTGCGTCGGGACATGCCATTCATCATCGCTTTCTACACCACGTGCATCGTCGCTAATTTCATTGTCAGAGTCATTGTCAATGTTACTATCGTCATCCAAATCACTTCCAAAATCACTTTCAGTTCGACTTTGATTACCATTTTCATTGCCAAAGCCATAAAAACTTACGTCACTATCACTGTCGTAAAATGTCTCCGTAAAAAAATCGGCGTCGCTCACAGAATTGGCGGTAGAGCTGCATGGCCGACTAGCGGTGCTACGCCGGGCAGCCATTGCTGTTTACAAACTCGGGCGGGCGCGCGACGTCGCTGACACAGGCGCTCAAAAAAGCTTTACTACGATTGGTTTACAATTGGTCACGTGATTTTTTTCGGCGGGAATCGTTCATTCAAGGTTAACTTTTGCCGGCAACACCGACGGCGACTTCCGGTGTTGCGCAGTACTGCCTAGAAACGCTATCAAAGCTGCGCACAAGCGGAAAACGTACGATGTACGTTTCCAGCCACCCGGAATGGAGGAGCACGCACGTACATCGTACGTTTGCCGCACGCAATGAGTTAAGAGCTGCAAACAGGAGTCGATGAAGTCCATTTTCCTTGGAGATATGAATTTTTAAAGTTGGAGGTGAAAAATAGGCCTAGCGCTTTTTGGCGCTAAGAAAAAAATGTGTCCCCGAGTTGTTGATGGTTGGTGTCGGGTCTCCTAACCAATCGACAGCAATTTTAGGCCTCATGCCTTTACAGCCGTTAAATATAAAATTTACGTACGTCGTACTTGCGATACTTCGTTTTTAACTTACCGCGCAGAATGCAACGGAGAGATGTTTTATTGCCTGCATATCCGGTCCTCGCAACAAGTTTAGAATGAATCGAATCTATGGTAGGATAATCGCCAGCTTGGTGAATTTCACTTACAGTGGCTCTGACAAGACAACTCGAACTTGTCGAAGTCGGTGGTCGGCGCAGGGTGGGATCGTTTCCATCCCGGCGAGGTGAACGAAGGACCGGCGGCAGCTTCCGTGACGGGGTCGATTGTTGAACAGCCTAACTTGCCAGCATCGGTAATTGTATGCACTGTTTTAACCAACACATTTTAGCTTATGCAGTGCTACTCAATAAATCACAAATAGAAATTGATTCTCATTGACTCGTGAAATACTGAAAAATGTTCCAAATAACACCCCTAGCTTGACTGGAGAGTTTACTCTTCGTTGTTGCTACGAATTTGATCGGAAAGCGACGCCATTGTTGTTGGTCTAATAGTGTTGCCACGACGACGCAGTTTTATAGTATAGAGGCAAGGCGCACTTTTTTCCTTGAAAGATTAGTAGTCATAAAATGACCATATAAGGAAAGTCTTCTTTCCTGGCGCATAGTATAGTTTAAATTTAATTTAATTTTTGGAACAGCATTTCTAAATTTTTAGTCATAAATTTTAAACTTAACTTCTAGCTTTCGAGTGAACTTATGGGTAGCCTAGGGTGGTCTAGGGCACGCATAATTTAAGGGTTTAAGGTCCCCTTCCTAAAAACCGGCTATTTTTTTATTTATGTAAACTCAGAGTTTACTAAATAATCAAAGATCACCGAGATCTAGCATGGGTTATCGTTGAAGCAGGAATTTTCAAAAGGTAGTTTTTCTTATAACGCTAATCTAGATTCAGTGTGATGTTGAAGTGATTTTAGTGTAAGAGTTACTAACTTCGTTCAAACGACTGTTTTGCTAAATGTAAGCTGCATCATGTAATTCAGAAGGTTGTGCTAACCTAAACCGACTTTTCTAGTCCAAATTTGTTGTGAACTTTAATTTTAGTTCTTTGCCAATTTAATTGTAAATCCAGTGCTTTTAATTCAAAGCTTCCGTTTTTTTGGTAACCAACTAGTTACGTGAGTGTTTTAAAAACTAACTTGTCATGTTTTATTAAAACAGAAAAGAAAGTTGTTTTAAACGACAGTTTGACTTCCGAATCCGATTTAATTTTCAAGGGTTATTTAATTACAAATCAATTTTTATTTTAACTCCTAAGTAGGCAATTAAATTAACTACCCATCGTGGTGGCAGTAAACCGTGTTAGATAGGTCATAAAAGTTTAGTTAGGACGTTGACACTCTTCTCCTAACCGTGCAGTAGACACGCTATGCTGTTTTTCCGTGAAAGTAAAAACCGCCACTTATGATTTATTCACAATAAACTACAACTTCGGCAGATGTTGGTGCTATAGACAGTAGGCACCTCAAGACCCTGTAAGCGCCGCTACACAAGTTATGTTTCGAAAGCCACAGTTAACGATCAAACTACCTCAATGGTTAACCTGGTACACAACCCAAAAGACGTCTAAGCTCTACGATTAAACCATTTTGATTATATAGAAGAACCTGTGTTCAACATAAATAAGAATTAAAGCCGGTTTTTAGGAAGGGGACCTTAAACCCTTAAGTTATGGACGTTCTAGGCCAGAAATGCCGATGGCGGTTAACTATACATAATCATTCTCAAATCTAGAAGTTAAGTTTACGTTTAAGAACTATAAATTAGGAATTGAAGTCCAAAAGAATACTTTCAAAAAATTAAACTAGTTACCAACGAACTGCTACCTTGCCCGGCATGGCAACCTGTGGACCCTGGGGGACATCTCCACTCTGACCGGCGTAGCAACCTCTAGCCTTTGAGCTTAGTGAGCAATGCTGTGGATGCAGCCTTGCAGGTCTGTTTTATACCAGCTGCCTGGCAGCAAGGGAGGAAGGAAGGGCAGTCCTGTAGGTGAGCGACTGGGGGGGGGGGGGGGAGGTCGACGGGGGTAGAGACACCTCTTGAGGAGGAGAAACTGACTCATTCCGGCTAGGCTGTCACTACCGGAAGTAGGCATGACGGCGCGGACGGGCAGGGTAGCTTAGAGCTGTGAGTGGTGGGGAAATTGAATACTAACTTTGGATTGGAAGGCAATTGGAGCTCTGCTAGAGCAAAGAGAATTGCCGACTATTGTGAACTGAGAGGCCTTAGGAACTGAGTTTTGAACTCACATGAATAGGCCTATAAATTAAACTACGATATTATGTATCGCAACTATTGAAGGAGGGGGAACGGAGTTTGCTATTAAAAACATTATTCAAGTTTAATAGAAGGATGGTTTCTGATCCTTTGCAAGAATAATAGTAGATAAAGGCTTTATATACATTTGGATGAGGTTGCTATGGTCAGAGCTCTGAAATAAAAACAAGATAAACACTTTTTGGAGAAAATGTCAGGTAAAATATTATAATAAGAAAAATGCCGTTTTTGGACAAGGTAGAGTTCATGGAAGGAAGTTACATTAATAAATTGCTTTTTAAAGCACTAAGCAAAAGATTAAATGAACCAGCTTGTGTGTAGATCCTAAAACGCATTTTAGTTTACAACATTATTGCAGCCGCAAATAATGACAAGAGTGCAATCGAAGTTTTCATTACAAACCAAAACCGGTATTGAAGTTCAAAATAAAAACGTAGAGTGCGGGTCCTCAGTACATTTATGTGGTTGAGTGCCGATTGGCAGCCCTTCCTACAACACTAAGCTAGTCGGCTTTATGCCTGAGAAAAAAAAATATAAATAATTACAAATTTACAAGTTTGGGGGTTTGGAAAATGGCAATCGTTGAGTTGCGTGCGGTGCGCTCAGTTTGGAGCGTTTTTCAATTGGCTGTAGATAATTGTAGAAGATGAATTTCAAAGTTCTGTTTTCGCAGAGTTGAAGTCAAGAGTTAGTGGCTATTAAGCATTGAAAACAGGGATCGTTTTGAACCATTTTCCTGGGAGTTACGCAAAGTTAAAGTGCTAAGTTTAAGTACCGAGCGCTAAGAAAAAAATTGTTCCCAGAGTTTTTGATCTTTGGTGCCGGGTATCCTAACCAATCTGGATATTTGGCCAAATGCCTTTACATGCCCCCACACAGGGGATTTTACTTAGGGTTCCTGTTGAACTCGAAGTAAAGGCTGGAAAAAAAAGTTAGTGCACACAGGAATGCTCAAAACTTATGTCGCCAAACCATGTAATCACAATTTGCATGAAAGGTCACAATTCAAGCAATCTATTCAATTTCGTCGAAAAAATAAGAAGTCTAAAGTTTTGAGCTACTTAGTCCTAGCTCTGGATCGAATACAAAGTTATATAAACACTACATATACAAAAATCAAAATGCCATTTTGTGTTTTTGGGGAACTGATGTTTTTTCGGCTAAATTAATTTGAGTAAGAAATTACATAAAAAAAAACACTATTTTCGAAACTGGACGAAAATTAAAGGTACATGTTAGGTTTTTTGTAACTGTTAACTGTTAAATGATATGATTTCAACATTTAATGCTCTAACTCATCAGCCGTGCACAGAATGCAATTTTTATTTTTTAGGAAAGCATCGAAAAAAACCTCGAGGCGCACTCCTCAGGACCTAGCTTGCGATAAGGATCGGAACTAGGGTACTATGAGCACATGAGAAACAATATGCTCTATTTAAAGTTAACAGATTATCACTGGGATGGTTTTAGGTTACCAAACAACTTTTTTTACATAAAAATTCTGATACTGAAGGGTTTTTAGGTATAACCCATAACTTAACATAATTATAAAACGCTGGGAGGTTTTAAAATGGATAATAACCAACAACCTTTTAATGACAGAGTTAACCTTGTAACGGCGGACGCTACGACGGCTCAGGTGCTGGTAGCGCCTCCGGTTTCCTGGTTTGACACGGAGATTCGGCTTAAGGTGTTGCGGTGATTATTGCGACTTTTACGGCATAAGCACAGCAAGGGCTACTGTCCCAGCATGGGGGATGGAGCGCAGGGTCCTAAATTAAAGGCGCCTAACCTTAAAACTGCTGGTATTTCACTGCCACCAGCGATGGAAATTTAACCGTTTATAAGAGCTAAACTAAAATGGTTTACATATTTATTTACACTTAAACAGTTAATCGATTATCAAACGACTGAAGTTAAAAACTCCTGGTTTTTATTTTAAACAACAGAGAATGAAGATAACACTTTACATTATGTTTGCCCGAGAGCTTTTGAAACAAACTTATTTAAAAAGCACTAGTTTGAATTTACATTGTAGCAATTCACACGATTTTACAACAAAACGACACTTGTGTTTTGAATGAACAATCAATTAAGTTTTTCGACTAGAAAAAGCAATACTGAACGCTCCGCAGAGTCGTCCGCAAGATTGAACAGCCTCGGCTGGTGACAATCTATCAAACAGTATGTTTCAAACACACATGAAAGATCAACCGTTTCACAGTTTTGTTTCTAAGTGATAAAACAGAGCCTTAAACCTCCCAGAGTTGCTGTTTACAAGTCAACTCCTCAAATTATAAAAGCCTCGGCTACTTATAAAGTCCGTCTGGAGTGAATAACCAATGAATCCCACACAAAGATCAAACTGTCAGTTATTTGAATTAATGTTTAAAACAAATAAGAAAGATTTTGGTTTTTAGTAAGAGAACCACTCTGACGTTATGGGGTAAGAAACCTAAGATACCGCTACAGGCGTCACCACCATAATATTCCCTAGCTAGAGAGAGTTTAAGTTACGTTTTTAAACTAAAATTTAGACTTGGGGGGGGTCCTAAATTAAATTTTCAAAAGCTAACAACATACATACGAACCACTGCCATTTTGCCCGCCATGGCATCCCACGGACATGGCGTCTCCACTCCCGACTGGCGTGACCCTTCTCTAGCTTGAGATATGTGAGCTGTGCTAACTATGCATTCTGGGGCTGGGGTTTTATGCACATTACCGGAAGTAAGCGCGGACTCGCGGGGTAGCTACGAGGGTCTGATTGGCTGAGGGCCTCGAGAACAATGGAAAGTGGGAGAAGTCGGTTGAACAAAGGGACTGGGTGCAGAGCCGTTTGAAGGAGTAGGAACATGTAAAATGGAAAAAGATAGGCCTGTTTTGAGTTTTACTCAATTGAACTTTCGGAAATGGGCCCTTACTTTGTATTATTGGCTACGGATTGAATATTTACATGTTTGCAACGTGATTTGGCTCTTATTAAAGCTTGATACTTGGTTTTGGGTAATGCAGAAAGCATTACTATTAAATTAAACAAGCTTTAACTGTAAACTGCAGTGTTAAACACCACAACTAGTTTAGGCTGGGGAGGGGGCAAAAGGGTGTTTTCGAAGTTTTTGCACAGTTTGACTTTCGGAATTGCATGGAAACAGATCTTTGTAAGAATTCTTTTGGTTTTAATAGTAGTTCAAGCTATCAGTAGCATTTGGTTGGGTCCAGTCGGGCTGAGAGGAGAAATAAAATAAACATATATACACTGAAAAATTCGTGTCCGGTAGAATGCCAGGTCGTAATACGTTTATACGTTTGGACCTATGGTAGCGTTTCTGGTGGCAAAAGATTATTATAAATGTAAAGGCATGAGGCCTAAATTTCCTGTCGATTGGTTAGGAGACCCGACACCAACCATCAACAACTCGGGGACACTTTTTTTTCTTAGCGCCAAAAAGCGCTAGGCCTATTTTTCAACCTCCAAGTTTAAAAATTCATATCTCCCTGGAAAATGGACTTCATCGACTCTCGTTTGCAGCTCTTAATAAACCTGAACTTTATCTAACATCCTGTGAAAACAGAACTCCAAAAATCGCCATACTTTGGTCTACAGCTTCATTTGAAAAAGTGCTCAAACTGAGCGCCGACGCACGCAATCTCCGTCGCCATTTTCTACAAACCTGTAAATATTTATTTGTATTTCTCGAATTTATTTCTAGGCATAAAGCCGACTAGCTTAGTGCTGTGCTAGTTTACATGTTTATTACGTCTTCAATGTTTTTATTTTACTAAGGTGACGATTTTAGCAGCAATGAAAACTTTGACTACACTAGCGTTATTATCTGCGGCTGCAATAATACATTTAACTTTTATGCGTTATAGCATTTCAAAACACAAGCTGGTTTATTTAAGCTTTTGCCTAGGCTTTTATAAAAGCAGTATTTAACGTAATCTTTTCACATGAACCCTACCTTGTTCAAAATGGCAACACAACTACGATTATTTTTACCGGACATTTTCAGTGTGTATCTTGTATTTTTATTTCAGGGCTCCGACCATAGTGATCTCAAATTCCGAATGCACAGTAAAGCCTTTGCCTTCAATTAATAATCATTT
>JAHWFP010237129.1:0-19566 GCA_023313725.1 Lithobius niger
GAGCAGCAACAAGAAAATTGTCACATCAAAATAGCTTTTAAAAGGCTGTCACACAAAAAAGTGTCACTTTCTACCATGAAGTAGCCAAAAAGTTTCACTTTCCACCATGAAGTAGCCAAAAAAGTGTCACTTTCTACCATGAAGTAGCCAAAAAAGTGTCACTTTCTACCATGAAGTAGCCAAAAATGTGTCACTTTCCACCATGAAGTAGCCAAAAAAGTGTCACTTTCTACCATGAAGTAGCCAAAAAGTGTCACTTTCTACCATGAAGTAGCCAAAAAAGTGTCACTTTCCACCATGAAGTAGCCAAAAAAGTTTCACTTTCCACCATGAAGTAGCCAAAAAAGTGTCACTTTCCACCATGAAGTAGCCAAAAAAGTTTCACTTTCCACCATAAAGTTGCCAAAACAGTTTCAGTTTCCTCCATGAAGTAGCCAATAAAAAAGTAACATTTTAATCCTTCCCATTTCCATGCTCAGTTTTGCTTGTTTCGTTTCTGTTTTTGATGGTAACTTAAACAGTATTTAATTGCTGTTATACAAAAGTATAAAATTTTTTAAGGTAAAATTTTAGACGTAAATGAATTTGTTCCTCGTTTGAAAACCTATTCGATAACACATTTGAAGAGTTGGCCTATATTCCAGTATTTTCTATTACGTAACTGATTGATAGTTCCAAAGTGAATCAACGGTTTCATCAAAATCTCAAGTTTATAGTGTATGCATTTTTTAAAGAATTAAAATTTCAGGAGTGAAGCACATCTAAAAAAATTAGACAAGAAAAAATTGTTTCTCAGTGATTGAATTTCCCTCTAAAAAGAATTTCCTTTTTTTAACTGCTCTATGTACTGCACATTTCCAAAATCGAGAATTATCCTCTGTAGACTATGTTGTTGACTCCTAAGTTAAAATGTTGTCCAGTTTGGACGTACTACGTTGTCAACTTTCATGTTATAATAGATTGTTGTCCGGTATACCTAGCTTACACTATCACCTCTGAAGTTATGTTATTGTTCGTTTTAGCTAGACTATACTGTCGGCTGTTTTCCGGTCAAGCCTGAATATGGAGTCGACTATCAGGTTAGACTAATAGGGCGTGTTTATGCAACCTCGCAAGCCAAATGCTAGCAGTCTTATAACCCGTGAAAATAAGATAAATAATTCCTCCTGTCGAAACAATTTTCCTAATCTCTCCGAACTCAATATTGTATGTTTTCGTTGCGAGCTGGAAGACCTAAAACCGCCACCTTGTCGGAATTTCAGATGTTTTCTAGCTTTTAGCTGCGAGAATGCAATGGTGAGTCATTGCAAAAACGCACCCTTATCCGTTTTTGAAATCCTTACTCTAGAAAGAATTATACCTGATAAAAAATTATGCTGAAGTTTCATCATGGTGTAAACTGCCAGCCACGTTTACCACCTCTGTCACGTCCAGTGTCATTTCTACATTATGCAATGCCTCATTCTCCAAAACATCATTGTCATCGATCAGCAATGAGACGTCAAAGTTTCCCACTTGAACAGCTTTGTCTTCTACCTGCGGCCTTTCTATGTGTCCTAATTGCCATTCATGGCTTTCCGTCGCATTTCCAAACTTCTCCAGCTCACCTCCGAACTTTTCCATGTCTCCTCCAAACTTTATCCTGTCCTCTCCGTATTTTACCATTGCACTTCGAACAATTTCCAACACACGATCAACACTTCCCCTCGCATGTTCGGAACTACCAATCTCTTGCACAAAGTTATCCAAAAGGGTTGTAAGGTTTCAATTCCCCTTTCGGCCCTTTCCGAGAAATCTAAAATGGCCCTTAAACAGTCATCGGTATTATTACAGGGGATTCTTATGCGATCCATGTCCTTTCCGTAGATTTCCTGGTCCTCTACAGAGTTGTCCGTCTTCTCTCCGATGTTTGCGTCTTTACGGCGTCGTTAAGTCGTCCGTTTTTTCGTTGCTCAGGTTTGCTAGCTGAACTCTCTTCTGCACGACGGAATTTATGAAGGTGGCAGACGTAATCAGGCTGTCCCTCATAATGTTGGCGAATATCTTAATATGTCTTGCTGCATTTAACATGGTGGCACCCTCTCCCAAATCATTCATCGCCTGTTCAAATTTTACCATATTGACGTAAGGCCCCATCTTCAGAAATCGTTGGTTTTTCCAGTTTATTCCTCCGATTCCGTAGCTTTTCTTGGGGATTGCGCTACTGACTTCTCAGTCCGCAGTGAACCCATGAATCTTACAGAGCTTGACACGTAGACTGAGCCAGATTGAAAACCACTTACAAATGAAAGAGTAAAAGGAAAATCACACTTCTCTTCATCAGAAAACTGTTTACCGACTGTAAATTAAATTCGAACATTTGGGAACGGCAAAAAGTTTTAAACTGGAGCCCATTCACCATAGCCATCGGCAGCAGACACACACGTCCACAGACACACACCGTCTTACAACACGCCACTTAAAAAGAAGAAAACCACATTCCGATGCAATCGTTAAAAAACAAGCAGGGCAACGACGGGTAGGACGAAAGGAAAAATCTGTACCGGGTCTCTACATTTTTGACTTGAGGCTAGTTTTTCATCCCAGCTGGCCGAGCGCCTTCCGTTTTGTTTCGTAATTAGGTACGTACACTAAGCTAAAACACAGGGGTGCCCATCCCCTATTGGCTGTGAAGAGTTCCTCCTCAAAAAAGTACCATTTCCCCCAAAACAGTAAAGTTTGCAATGTTGATGTGTAAACTGTGTTAATTATTGTGTGGGTCATACTTGGGGTGTTGCCGCGAAACCAAAGATAATTTTAATTCAACGACCCTAAAGGTAGTGATTTGACGCAATTTTGGGGTAAAAAAAAAATTCCCAAAAATAGCTCCGAGTTTTTATCTTCAACCTTCGCTCCCCCCGTGGGCACCCCTGAAAGACAATGGCCTCACTATTTTCCAGACACAGTGAGAGACCATGGCCCTCCAACAAATCACTGACAAGCTGGATTACCTGCTCCATTAGGCTGCGTTCATGGTGAAAACCCAACGCCTAATCGGACGCCGAAAGCTTACGCGGTGTAGAAAAACAAGCAGTTCGCCCAGCCGCGTCTTGACGGTTGTATCCACGGCTCGCGAGCTCTAAACCGGCTGTCCGCGACTCTATGCTTTATGTTTATAGCCGTTTTGAGCGGAAGCTTAAAGAGAAACGCGATGCTCACTCGACAATATGCGATGTTATACGAATCGGACAATGTGGTGCAAGCCACAGAATATAACAGCACGAGAAGCTTGGCCGTTGTGATTTTAGAACAAACACGTGCCAATTATTAAATTACGTCCAGGCTCTGGCATCAAAGAAAGCAGCGAGTGACCACTCGTTAGTGGCCGTACGTGGTCCGCTATTTTCCTATCCCAGAATGCAACTCAACAAACACGGCTCCAGAGGCCCGCTAGGCAGGGCGCAGCTGTTTTTAAATCCAAACAGATCGGGGGACCACGTGCGGGACGAACGAATCGCTCGTGCCCTCCCACGTGAGCTTTTGACGTAAACAAACGAACCCACGCGGATAGGCAGCAAAATTCCTTTCAAACGCCGCGCCACACGTCCTCTCTAGGCGTTGTGCGCGGTTCATAAACAAAGCCTAGTCCCAGAGAGAGTAAACAATGTCCGGGTTAGCAAGACATGCAGCAATGTCATCTGAGTACATTGGTGTACAGGACCAGTTCTACAAGGATATCAATGAGAATGACAGCAAACAAAAGCGGACTATGCCAGTTCCCTTACAGGAGGCCCCGATCAGTGTCCAGAACATCAGGTCAGAAACTTCCCACACGGCTTACAAAAGGACGTCTGTAAAGAAGAGCCAAGATTGTGCTAAAGACCTTTCACCCGACACATAGAGACTGGAGGGTGAACAACAACCACTCAGTCATCACAATTTCAATAGGCCACGCGGATGTCTTGAGGAAGACTGACAAGACTATATCCCTTGTATCCATACCGTATGCCTGCTCATAAATACAGAATTGTATCTTGATAACTGCGATTGTACCGGTGACCAATTGAAGGTTTGGCAGACTACATAAATGCTCCGAAGACCAAACAAGTCTGCGAACAAAGATACGCTCATGAAGCTTACGGACATATGACAGAAATGCAATTGGCCCAGAAACTCTTGCTTTGCCTCACGTCCGAGGGACTTAAGAGAGCTGTAAGTGACACCATCCACCCCATCAACTGGACACCGAGATAAAGACAGCCAAGAGCTCCGACAGTACCAAAGGTTGAGCTGAAGGTCTCGTCTTCCGGCTGCATGTTCCAACCAATGGGCAATGCAAGGGCATTGGGGCAATTGAAAAACCTCAGAAAACCGCTGGTTAAAGGCATTACCTATGTCCTTTCTGCACAGGACACTACCCTCTGTAGCACCATAAATTCAGGTTAGCCACGGCCTGGCATCCTTTGAACGCAGGAGATTCCATATGACTGCTGGAGAACAACCCGACTTGATTTGCCTGCACATGCAGGCACCAAACGACACTTTTTCGCACCTTAAAACTGCAAGCGTTGCATTAGGAACACCGTTGCACATAAACCAACGCATTTCAGACGGAAGGTACCTCCACTGATGGTAGGCTCTTCTGCGTTCCCTGACAGCTAACAGTTCTTGCTTGGGGCCACTAGATTGGGTGCACTACCTTGCCAGCACGACTGTCCATCGAACAAACCACTTACTAAGCCAATGACTGAAGGTTCCATGCCCAACCACTGGACCACATGACAATCCTCGCTGAGCAGTTTTCTTCGCCCGCGTCAAAAACAGAAGAACAGGCGAGTGGTCACTCCCATAAAGATCGTCAGAGACCCTGAAGCCGAAGAATTCAATCAACTGCCCGCTACACAGAAAGTGGTCTAGGGCAGACTCCTGTACAGCGTCACCACTCCACCATACAAACTTTGGCGAGCGATCATACACCAAACCTAAGTTCAGACAATTCAACGAGGAGGCAACGGGTGACCACGAACATCACAACGCCCATTGCTCCATAACCAAAGAGGAGCACTGAAGTCTCCTCCTAAAGCCAAGGGCTGGGGAAGAGATACAACCCAGTGGGGCCACACCAGTGGTAAACCTGCCAATCGCTTGCAAATATACAATTCAGACCCAAACGGTCTCAGCCACACTCACACATCCCACGCATCTATGGCCGGAAAAACCGGGAGAATTAGGGAATAGTGGGACACCTTCCATCTCACGAGAATCATAACTCCAAAGAAGGGATTGATAGACAGACAGTTAAATTCTGCGATACTGATATCAGCACTGAGAGGCAAACAAACTTCCCGTAAACCTAAAACATCCACATAATCACACAGTCGACTTACATCCTGCTATCTCCTTCTTGTCGGCCACACCCCAGAGATTCTAGGAGAAATTTCAGGAAGGTCATGGAAAAATGATGAGGAGGATGGGAAACGGCTACGCTGAGCCACCAAGGTGGTTTCCAGTGGCCATAGGGGCTGGCAGTATGAACTACAACCAACTGAGTCAAACGTATGCTAAAAAGCTTGAATATCCGGCAGCAGAAAAACGGTGAAAACGGGGAGAAAAGTGCCCAGGAAACAAAGGTTTCGTTTTAAATGGTACCTTTAGACCACAAACACGTTTTCATAAATAAAAAAATGCATGTGTCTCCATGCAATAAATAACTAATAAAAAACTGCCAATTACAACAGAATTAGTTCTATTTCGTGATCGAGTTTGTCAGGTTTTACGCATCCTGCGCTCAGTTATTTATTACTTAAATGCTGAAAAGTGAAAATAAAATAGGTAAACAAATAAGCTCCTGACGTACTTTTCTGCGTGTTTACGTCCAGGGCTTTCTACGCTTCCGGTTGGGTATCTATTAAGTTGTGTTTCACAAATATATATATATAGATATATATATACAAATAAATGATAGTTACATTTGTTTCGGAAAATGAAAACTAAAACCGAGAGCTTGTAAAACAAAAATAAATAAATATATAAAATTAAATAATAAAAAAATGCAGGAAACTAACACAGAACAGTTTTAATGTTCTGTTCATAGCCTACTCAGGAAAAATATTGTATTTTAAAGTTGGCAATAAAAACAACCGTGGAAGTGCGTACGCAACAACTGATGCTTGGATCCTCTTGGTGCCAGATTATACTACGTTGCTTTTCTTGGATTAGTTATAATTTACGGATGTATTTTTGTGGCGTGAATGACAATTTCAGTAATCCATTTAAAACGTGTGTTGTGTCTATAGCATTCTGCCCCTGCGAAAAAAAGGTAAAAACAATAAAATGCTAGGTGCAACCAGCTGATTTTTGTTTTTATTGCCTAACCGAAAATATACATTACCTATGATGTTAAGCATTCTTGTCTTCCAATGTTTTTCACTTGAGAAGAACTTTATAGATCAGTGCTTGCCAGCTTAGTAACCCAGTCATGCATCATTGCACTCCTATAAAAGTGCCGAGGCGCCCGCATTTTTCAACTCTCGTTCCTCTCAACATGTCAGGTGGTGACTTAAGAGGGAAGGCAAGGTGTGTATAGGTAATTTACATTTTCGGTTAGGCAATAGAAACAAAAATCTACTGGTTGCACCCAGCATTTTAATATTTACCACAGCAACTTTTACTATCAAGGACCACCCGCCAAGTTCAATAATTGTCACACTGCATTGTAACTTCA
Source organism: Lithobius niger (assembly GCA_023313725.1). Taxonomy (NCBI): domain Eukaryota; kingdom Metazoa; phylum Arthropoda; class Chilopoda; order Lithobiomorpha; family Lithobiidae; genus Lithobius; species Lithobius niger. The sequence continues at coordinate 6,704 of JAHWFP010237129.1, forward strand.
TTGTAAGAAAGTCACTGTTTAATTCCTGCATTGTTCTTGCATTGCCACTAGCTTTTGGTTAAACCACCTGGGAATCTGGCTGTTGCAGACATAGGGCCTTAGGGCTTCGGGCAGATGACCAGGAGTGGTTAACGCTCGTTAATCCCTTTAATCCCTTTAACTAGCTTTTGGTATAAACGGAACGGAAAGCCAATGGGCTCGAAATTGGTTAACGAAAAGGCAACGTAAATAGGTTTGAATCCGTATTTCGTTAGCTTTTGGTACTTTAACAGAAACCAGAGCTGAGCGCATTTCACGATGAGGAGAATAAAAAGCTATGCGGCGAAACATTTTGAAAATCGTTGAAAATGGGCAGTCTTTCTGCCCAGACAAGCTATAGTTGTATTTCAATCTAGTGTACAAACCGTATCAATATAATAAAAATGCGCGAAGATCGAAGATTTCAGCTGACTACTGACTACTGATTACTGACTACTAATTCCGCTCATATAAAATAAATTATGCGACAGATACGAATGAAATTTGGTATTCAATACTCTTTTACCTCCAATATATGCCTTTTATGGTTTGACGTTTGGGGAAGCATTAAATAAAAAGATTGTAATCATTTGTAATGCTATTTTCTCCGTATGTTACTAGAACGCCACCAGTGATCAAAATAAGCATTACTCGTTATTAGTGTTAACGAGTAACAATGCAAACAGACTGCCAGAAATAATCGGTAACATTGTCGATAAAATGGACACGCTACAATTGTTTTTAGTAAGCGTATGGCTTCGAAGGGAACTATGAACTTAATAAATCCGCAGTCAGAGATACGTATTGTTCATGGTTGAATGGAAATCAGCAAACCCTTTAATTTTTATGATTGAAGTCCTCACTGCAGCAGTCAAACGTCGGATCAGTCAAACTCTACTTTAAGCATCACACGAGTTCGTTTTTCGTTTTTAATTCGTGGTACTTTAGCGTACCATGCAGTTTTTGTGAGCTTGTTTCAATATAGAAACAAACCTTTTAATTTTCAGTCTGCGTCTGCAGTTGGAGTTTGCTGATTGTCAATATTGCATAGTAACAATGTTTAAAATATTGTAAAACAATTACTCTCGTCGTGTAGAGCTCCCAATTCGCAAAGATCTTATGTAAAGGGCACACCTACAGAGAAATACCTGTAAAATAAGCTAAGAACCAGCTCAATAGGACTAGGGCATCCAGTCCCGAGACATATTTATAACCCCGGGATTTCGGGATTCTTTTCTCTCAATCCCGGGATCCCGGGATTAATCCCGAATATTTGGGATTTATTCTTATTATTTTCAGTGGCTAAAAAAACTACATGAAAGTAAGTTTGCGTTTGATAAATTCATTGTTTGTTTAAATTGCTTGCAAGATGAAAACTTACCTGAGCACAGATAGTAGATGTTCTTCGTTTATTTGAAATGATCTGCTATTTTTTCAAAGGTTATATCAACGTAGTATTTTTGGTGTTATTTTTTAATCTATAATTGTGATACATTTTTGCACTCTGTAGACTAGACGGCAGTTACTGCAACCCTGTGACTATACACCCACGAGCAACTGAAAGAAAAAAACTAGCCACATATGGAAGATGGACTGTTGTAGGAAGTAGGAATAAACATCAAACAGTGATGGTTACTCTTCTCCGTCACTGATCATGCACGGTTAATTCCTGCGTGCCACTCACAGTCGTCGTATTACTAGTGTGTGCAGTGTAATGGACGTTGAATTTATAACTTGATATCTAAGACTATACGATTATCGGACTATAATACTGAACTGTACCCGAATTAAACCAATGCTGTGGCTAGCAACAGAAAGGACAGAAAAATGCAATGGCTTCTGTGACTTCTGTTAAATCCGGCTTTAACGAACCACCTATTTAAAAGACTAGTAGTAAAAATTGCTTACGCGTTAAAATACGGATGATTAAGCCTAAAAACTCTTAGTGGTTTGAAGGAACAGATGATATAAGAAGATATGTAAGCCATCAGCGTCACACTGATATGTGCAAAAGATCTCCAGCCTCTCCTCACCCCCTCCCCCAAAAAAAACAAGCTTGCCCTTCTTCATAAGTTTTAGTGCGACTTTGATGACTTACACGTCTTTTTCTTGTGTCTCTGCCTTTAAACCATTAAGTTTTATTAAATATTTCATCCGTATTTTTATGCTTCAGTATTTTTACTGTTACTACCGTTACTTTTACTACTAATATCCGTTATTTTTCGTTCTTATCCGAACAAGAAACACAACAAGAATGTTGTAATGACCTTAAAATAACAGTTATAAGTTTCTCGTCCTTTTAAATACTTACATTTTAAGATATAAAACTTGAAAATTCGGTTTACTGGTTCGATCTCTTAGTGAGAGAAAATTCTCAACAATAACAACAACAAGAATCTTGTCACATTAAAATACTGTACAAAAGGCCCAGGCCCTTGTTAATGCGTACATGTCAAGCTATAAAATTGAAAATCGATTCAGTGGTTCTATTTCTTTGTAGAGCAACATTTCTTCAACAAGAATAGCAACAACAACAAGAATATTGTAGTCACATTCAAACAGCACTCAAAAGGCCTTGGCCCTTGCCCTATAAAACTTTAAAATCGGTTCATTGGTTTGTTTTCAAGGTGAAAGCAAAATTTCCCCACCCATAATAGCAACAACTAAAATAATGTGCCCCATTAAAATGTAGTCACATTAAAAGAGCGTGTAAAAGCTATAAATATTGGAAATTGGTTCACTCGTTCGATCGCTAGTTAAGAGCAAAATTTTGCCAACAAGAAGAGCAGCAACAAGAAAATTGTCACATCAAAATAGCTTTTAAAAGGCTCTAGGACTTGTCCATTGTTTAAGGTACAAAACTTGAAAATCGTTTCATACGTTCGATTTCCATATGAGGGTAAAGATTCCCACAACAGGAAATAGCCATGCTGTGGTGGCCAAACGGTTCGATTGTTGTCATTCAAATTTTTAATGCCGTGAAAAAGTTCTGACGCAACTCCTACTACCGAATTTCGTTGGTGCATGTCAAATATTCTGGAGGCAACTATAGGGTTTCAAAGTTTGACGTTTAACATGGAAGTTCATGCAGAGGCTTAAATAAGGTCCGCTGTTGCAGTCCTTTTGACCAATGACGCTGCAGTAACGAGACAAATAAAAAAAATGCACTTTTAGTATTTTTGTGTGTGTGCGTTTGTAATTGCGTGTTATCTTTTATTTCTTTTTCTGACACCAGAGTATGCAAAAGAAGAATTCAATATATACGTTTTCATCCATTTTCTTCGGTGTAGCAAGGACACTGAAGAATTTTTCAGTTCTAACGTTGATCTAGAATTTAGATGTTGTTACTAGTAGACTAGTAGTTATATAGACGCGAGTATAAAAAAAATTAATAATAAACAATTAGGTGATTTTCGTTTCGAGGGGAATCACCCGATATGCTAATTGACATCGCCCCATAAAAACTTGTCACCGAGTGCTGATAGTAATCAATCATAACCCTGTGGTGGTGTTAGTTGGTGGCTGGCTGGCCGTGCTGCCGGCGTAGGTTTTTTTTTTAACTTTAGAGTGCCTGATGCTCTAAATCCATTATTAACTAATTATTTTAACTAGTTTTGGCGTTTCGTCATAATGCTTGTTGGCCATGCATCAGTTTTCCTCGGTCGATCAATCGCCTGGTTTGGGCTCACCTTGGGAAAAGTAAAACTGAATACGCATTTCCTTTATTCTGAACTGGTTGTGATGTTTTAGATTATAAACCCCTTCTTGAATTTGGTTGTTTGACTGCTAAACTTAATGTCTACTAATTTACTTGAGAAGCCAAAAACGTATCACAGGTACCCGTTTGTAAAATGGTGACCGGGGTTGTCAGTTTGTTTATCGACCTCTAATCTTGCCTTACTTTTCATCATGTTGTAGAGCTCGCCAAGGTATTTATAGTGCGGCGTGATATTCTCCGTTAATTCTTGTTAGTGGATTGGTCAAGGGTTCAGCTCCTGAAAATCAGCATAAACTAATCCCGTTGCGAGATGTTTGAATTCTCACCCTACTTATAACCTGTTACGTGAAGCTAATCAATAAGCCTAGTAGGTCTTTTCCGTTACGTGAGGACCCATGCTCGATTCCTAGTTTTGGTTTGTTTTTAGTTCGTAACGAGATGTCAGTGAAATGCTTTTTGGTGAATAAGGGTCGGACTTATGCACAAGCCTATTCTCTGTTTTCTGCTAACTGACATCAGTGGTACCAAAGTTCCGTTACGAAAAGTCCGAACTGTTGAGGTCTAATCCACGGAAAGGGATAGGCAGACGTAGTATTAACTATTTAAGTTTACTTACAGAAATATGCGAACAGGCTACATTTTAGAATTATAACAGGCCAAAAGAGAGGACGAAGCATAATGAACGACCCAGTCAGTTAAAGTGAAATGGGAAGCCTTCTTCATTGTGCTCCCTGCTATTTTTAGTTGCCCAGGCTACACTCCAGTTGATTACAAAATGCACCTGGTTATTTCACAATGTCCACACGGGGCTCTTTTGGACAAGGTTAACTGCCCCTTGGGTCATGTTATAGTTTAGAACATAAAACCATCAAAACCATAAACGTGTTGAAACCTTTCCTCCCCAGGAGCAGTATTAGAGGCCCAAAGCCGTTCTGTTATCCTTCCACTAACTGAGGTAGATTGGTTATTATAATTATAATTATAATTATACAATTCTTAGCACTGTTTATACTTTTTATTGTACAGCATCATTTTTGGGCCTTTTTACACTTTTCACACCCTTCCCATGTCCTGCACGTTTGGCGATGCCATCGGGGGCTTTTGAGTCCCTGGCAGGTCTAACCTTGGTAGTAAGGCATTCGTGTCCCCAAACCTCTTACAATCATCATTCCTTGGATTTATTATGTTCAATCTATTTACATGTAATTGTGGCTGGCTGTTAGTGACTCCCCAGTCCTTGCCAGATCCGTTGCTATCGCAACAAATTTTATTTTTATTATTATTATTTGTGCACTTCAGTCCAGTTTAATTTAAGAAACGCGCACACACTAACACAGTCCCCCCTGACAGTACAAGGGCGTTATCTGGCGTGAAAGACGCTCAGTTGATCATTAAGGTATTCGTGCCTTTGGCCAGATTGTGGTTTGGTAAGTATATCCGCTACGTTGCATTTTGTCGGGACATAACGGATGTCTACACTTCTGTCTTCGATTCTTTCACGGACATGATGGTAAATAATGTCTATGTGTTTTGTCTGGCTCTTCTCGATGTACCTCACGGTGTGCACTCGGGTGCTCTGAAAATTGGTGAGAAGTTGTATCAGCGACTTTTGGCTTATCGGGATTAAGCCGCTTTCCAGTAACAGCTCCCGGGACCATAGGCATTCTTCACACCCTGGGAGATGGCCTTGTATTCGCTTTCCATTGTAGAGAGTGAAACAGTTCTCTGCAGGTTTCATCTCCACAGAAACGGTGATCCACTATACGTGGCTACAATTCCCGTTGTGGAGCGTCTTGTCTTCAGGTCTGAGGCGTGGCTGGCATCGGTGAAGATCTGCAATCTCATGTGGTCAGGTTGCAGTACAAGGCTTTTGTCCTTTAAAGGTACCTCAGGATCCTCTTTCCTGCTTGCCAGTCCTCAGTAGTTGGCGCTGAGGTATGCTGAGCTAAACTGTTGACGGCAAAAGCTATGCCGGGTCTTGTCCCGTTAGCAATATAGGGAAGCGATCCGATTAAATCCCGTAGTGGAATTTTGTCAAGACAGTCTACTTCTTCTCTTGTTGGCTGGTCCTTTGATAGGGTTGTCGTGGACACAGTCTTGCAATCTTACATCCCAAAGAGCCATCCTGCGCCCTGGTGAACTTTATGCCTAGCAAATAGCTAATTAGTCCAAGTGATCAAATTTCGAAACTCGACGTTAGGAATGCCTTCACTAGTTGATGCTTCTTGGGACTCGAGGATATGGCTGCGATATCGTCGACATATACTATGAGTACGACCAGATCCTTCCCCTCATGGATGTAGAATAACACATGCGTCAGTCCTACACCTCTTCATTCGTTGCTTCTGGACCTCTTGGGTGAAACAACTGCACCATCTACGGCCGCTTTGTTTCAAGCCGTAAAGACTGCTAATCACTCGGCACACTTTGTCTTCTTGGCCCTCTTTGACGAAACCTTCAGGCTGGTCCATGTATACAAGTTCCTCGTTGCCTAGGTAACCATTTAAATATGCTGTATTAATATCGTATTGGTCTACGTAGTAATCTTTCTCGACAGCTGCTGCTATTAGTAGACGTATGGTTGCTAATCATGCAATAGGTGCTTATGTCTCGGAATAGCTTTGTCCGTATTTCTGAACGTACCCTTTGGCAAGCAGTCTGGCTTTGTATCTGTCTACCTCCCAGGTTACAGTTTTCTTTATTTTTAGCACCCACTTGCTTCCAATGGTACGTGGTAGGTCAACTAGTTCCCACGTGCCTTTTGCTATTAGTGAGTGGTATTCTTCGGTCGTGGCTGCTTTCCATAAGTCTGAATCTGGGCCAGACAAAGCTTCAGAAACACTGCTTGGCTCTTCAGGTGTGAAATACAAGGCTAGTACGTAGTCCCTTTCTTCATCATCTTCGAGGTAATCTTTCGTTTGGGCTTCGGAAGTATAAACATTCAAGGCTCTTCGGTCCCCCTCCGAAGTATCAAAGAAATGTTCTGGGATGGTTATGCCTTCCTTCAAGGCTCTAGCTCTTGTTATTCCCTGGGTATGATTTTCTTGGCTTTGATGTCCTTGGCGTGACTCTTGGTACTTGTTGCCTAGTAGTGTCTTCTTGCGGTGTAAGAATTCTTGGTTCAGTTGCTGGTGTGCGTGGTGATTGACCTTGCGCCCCAGGAGTTCCTCTTGGTGACTAATATCTTTGGTGGATATCCTTGATTCACTGGAGTCCCTCTACGTGAATGTGATGTCTGGGGTGGATGTCCTTGGTTCACTGGAGTCCCTCTTAATGCAATCAGTGGTCCTTTACTGGGGGCTGCTGGGCCCAATGACCTTGTTGGTGTGGGATCCAGATGTACTGTGTCATCGTGAAATTCTCTTATATCAGCTTGTTTCCGGATTGTAGGATAAACTAGCGGAAGCCCGTGCTACGCACGGGTGGTGTTTGATGCACCGTTAAAAACACTGGGACGATTTCCTTCCTCATGTGTTTGTTACGGAATGCGTGTATCCCGTCTATGTGTTTTTGCGTACCCTGGCTAGGAAAGGGTGTTTTTCGTTTGCTTCACTCCCTCATTCAGCGTATCTCTTGTTCCGGAGTCCATACACTTACATTACATATGATTCTTTCTTGCAAAAATGGTTGGAATACGCGTTTGTACATGTGAAATAAATAAATACGCCTTTGTGCATGCGAAATAATAAATACGCCTTTGTACACCGGAAATAAATAAATAGGCATTGGAGACATTGTAAGGGAGGATTAAACAAACGAAGCTTCAACAATCAGCAAGAGGGCGAGCAGGCTCATTCTTCATACGGTAGCAAAGAAAAAGGGCGAGCGACCGACAATGAAAACGGGTATGTGCTCTATCAATTACTTGCGGCCGTCTTGTGGCGGCCGTTTTGTGGCCGTCTCGTTGCCGTCCATCCTACGCGACAACTCGAAAGCAAGAGGGCGAGCGGGCTCATCCGACAATGAAAACGGATATGTGCTCTATCAATTACTTGCGGCCGTCTTGTGGCGGCCGTCTCGTTGCCGTCCATCCTACGCGACAACTCGATTTTATTAATAAAGATTACTGATTAACTCGTCCAATTCAATACTACAAGGTTTTTCCGCTTAGCTAAGATAGGACAAACCGAGAATATCCTCTTGAAAACGTACATTTCTACTGACTATCAAACTTAGCATTTTCAATGTCGTATAATCTGTACGATCTAGATTGTTGGTCGTACCCAAGCATAATACAGAGTAAGCCTCTTGCTCCTAATTTACTTCTTTTTAATGGAGGTATTAGAGCAAAACATAAGCATCCTATGGCTTTAAAATATGTTACTGTTGGCTTTCTTTTAGTATTTTACCATATTCGACGTGGTGTTGCTCTTGTATTTTTCCCGTTTGTGCAATGGTTATGTATATAAACCGCTTTGTTGACCAACTTGCCCCAAAATTTTGTTGGTAACTTGGCTTGAGTAAGTGTTGCTCTAACTAGTGACATTATTGTGAGATTTTGCCTCTCCGGTAATCCATTGCTAGATGGTGCCCACGGTGGCGACACCTGGTGTTTAATGCCGTGTTATATCAGAAATTCACGCATGGGGGCGTTGCAATACTCGCCGTCATTATCTGATTGTAGTACCTTAATTCGACACCCGATGGCAGCCTCAGCCATTAGCTTATATTCCTTAAATTCATCAAATAATTGGTCTTTTGTCTTTAAAAATGCCACCTGTACGAAGCGACTTCTACTGTCAATAACTGTTGCAAATTATCGACTGCCTGCCATTGTTGGAACTGGAAGCGGCCCTACTAGGTCGCTGTATACCACGCCTAGTAAGTCTGGTTTAGTTTAGTTTAGTTTATTGAGCTTACGCGGTCCTGTACACCATGCGCTCAAGCCTAACCTACTTAATTGCTACTTACTTACTAACACAAGAAAATCAAAGCAAATACAAAGAAGCAAGAAAACATAGAAACCAGCACAAAGCAAAGTGCCAGGGAAGCACCCAGTCACTTATACGGTGCGCAGGCTACAACAGTGATTTGATTTGATTTCCACTGCGTACAAAATTTCGGGATTAACAAGAGGAGCAAGCAACAAAACCGCAAAACGTCATCGAAGCTCGTCATCGCCTACATAGTAAAGCGGCCCGTGGCCCTGCTGAAGGCCAGTGCTCTACGGTAGCATACCCCTCCCTTCTGTACATGCGGGGGAACCCCCAGGATCACGGCCAGGGGATTGTCCCCCGGTTCAAGGTTAAAGTGCCGCTGTGCCTCCCAGAGAGGGCAATCACGCAGGAAGTGCAACACCGTCTCATCAGACGTACCACATTTACACACCGGAGAATGAGCCCACCCGAACCGAAAGAGGTGGGCACATAGCTGAACATGCCCAGTGCGCAGCCTGGAAAGCAGACCTGCGCCATCACGAGACATCCCATCGAGAGCCTTAGGCTGTGAGACAGTTGGGTGTATCCTAAATAAAGTGCGACCAGTCAATCCCACAGACCATCGCTCCTGCCAAACCCTGCCGGACGACCTGACATAAGCCGGTCGGAGGTCCCTGGGTCCAACCGCAAAAGACAAAACTGGGGCAACCTGGTGAGAACTGCTCTTGGCCAATTCGTCAGCCAGCTCATTCCCGAACTCACCACAGTGAGCACGGGTCCACGCAATCCTGACGTCAACACCCATCTGACATGCCAAAAAAAGTTTCCACCCAATTTCAAGGACTAGAGGGTGGGACACATCCAAGGAGGTAAAACATTTCCCCGCGAGCGAGTCCGTAACTACGCAGAAAGCCTGTGCATGCAAATCCATACCAACCTCTAAAGCCACCGCAATTGCCACCAGTTCACCCACGAAGGCCGAGGGCACCGACTCCAGACAATAGCTGTACTCAAGGTGACAGCTAGGTACACAAACACCAACACCTCCCCTCTCCCTCTCTGCCGAGAAGGACGCGTCACAGAATATTCGAACACCGAGGAAACCCTCACTGTGGTCACAATGGATAGATTGGAAGGCATCACCACTCCACACCTAGGGGGGTGGAGGGGAAGCAAAGAGAACCCTCGGGAAACGGGCCAGCTCCGGGGCAGCCAGCAGAGCTGCTCCCAACCCCGGAAGATCACCCAGAAGATCCAGAGCCCTCTGTGACAGTGACATATAGTCCAAGATAATGCGGGCCAGGGGGTCTGCTCATCCTCTTGCATCCTCTTGACAAATTCTACCCAGAAGCTCCTTGCCCCTAATATCAATGGGTAAATCACCAGATTCCACTAGCAGCGCCAGCACTGGGGTCGAAGGCAAGCAGCCGGACACGACCCTCAAGCTGCATTCAGAGCAACTTGTACACCTCTCATGGCACTGCGCGAAGTCACCAAGACTGGGGCATGAAAGTCCGCACTTGACTTTATGTACGCCTTGTAAAAAGTTAGGAGTGTGGCACGTTTCGCTATCGACCTGTTACAAGTGAGCAGTTTCAAAATATTGAGCCTGGACGACAAGGTGTCCTTGACAGCCGCAACATCATGCGACCAGTCAAGGTGCGGGTCCAACCAAAAACAGAGATATCTCACCTTACTCTTTGCCTCAACGCGTACTCCGTCAACAGAGATGGAACCTGCGAGCAATGGCCCCCGGTTAAAAATCATGAGTTCCGTCTTAGCACTGGAGAGCACAAGTCCCCTAGCCGCTAGGAGCCGAGAACACCGGGCAACAGCTGCTTCCAAAATCTCAAGGAGAGAAGGCAGGTCCCTTCCCGTCAGCCAGACGGCGACGTCGTCCGCATAAGCGACGACACTGACAGTGGAGCTCAGCTCAACCAAGACAATATTTATTGCCACCGCAAACAGAGCCGGGCTGAGACAGCTCCACTGCGGGAGGCCTCTGTCAGTCGACAGCACACCGTACCAGGAGCCATCCACCCTAGTCACAAACTGCCGTCTGGCGAGAAGAGCCATCAAAGCAGCTCGAAGCTTCCCACAAACTCCTAACCCCTGCAACGAATGGTCAAGCCATGCCACGTCAACCATATCATATGCTGCTTTGATATCCAAGAAAACCACGACTGAAATGCAGTTATTAACCCAGGCTTCCCGAATGCCAGACTCTAGATACATCATCGCATCGTGGGCTCCCCTGTGCTTGCGGAAGCCGAATTGAGCACTGAAGAGTCCACCAGACTCCTCTGTCTGAAACACCATCCTGCTGATGAGGATCCTCTCATAGACTTTCCGAGGGCAGGATAGAAGAGCAATGGGCCTGTAGCTCGTGACCGCAGACCGGACCTTACCTCTACCCGCAACAGGGGTGAGAACTGAGAATAGCCAGGACTGGGGGACTGGGGCCCCATCAAAGAGGCTCTGATAAAACGCCAGTAAGGCAGAGCGGCCATCGCTGTCAAGGCGTTGCAAGTCATCGTAGGTAACACCGTTTACACTTTCAAGTTTACACGCACCCAGTGCTGCCGACAGTTCCAAAACTGTCAAAGGCATCTGGCTTGCCATAGAAACAGGGTCACTAGCAATAGACCCAACAATAGTGGGGGGAGGGGGAGCAAAATTATCGTTGAACGCATTGGCCAAAGTCGGACCGCGCAGAACATTCCCTCTTACATCTACCGCCCAGGGAATCTTGGGAATCTAGGGGGCGCACCAGAGCCCAGACCTTCGAGGCGGGGACATCAAGGGAAACCCGCTGACACAACCTGCGCCCAAAACTGGCCTTCTCTTTGCGCAAGATAAATCTAGTCTCTTGCACAATCCCAACATACTCAAACCATCTCTCATCACAACGAAGCCTGTTAAATCGTTGCCAAGCCTTACGCCTGTCACAGATTGCCTTCCTGCAAACTAGGGGCCAACAGACCGGGTCAAGTCGGGCCTTGGCAGTGCTCCTACGAACATGCCTCTTATCCCTGAGCCATGTACCGATCCACCCAGGAAAATCTCCCGAATCAATAAGCGGGCGTCCGCTGCGCATATCTTTACACGTGTTCATAGGGGGGTCTAAGCTCTACTAGACAGTGCCACTGGAAAGTGGTCACTGCCTCTGAGATCCGAGGAAGTAAGAAACGAAAATTGCGCTGCAATATCTGATGAGCATAAAAAAAGGTCCAAAACAGACTCTTGCACAAGCGCACCATACCTCCTGAAAAACGTATTAGACCCATTTTGAATTGCCTCTAATCGAAGTTGACCCAAGGAGTTTGCGATAATTCGCCCACGGGGCGTCACATCGCACACTGCCCCAGACCGTGTGATGCGCATTGAAATCTCCTCCCAGAATCAAGGGACGGGGAAGAGAGCCAACCCACGTCACCCACTCCGGAGCAGAAAACCGCCCAACGACGTGAACTGCCCCTAACGTGATCCAGCGAGTTCCCCACCAGATCCGAAAAATGCAAGCATCAATGCCCGTACATAGTGTGTACGGGGCAACCTAAAAAGGAATCATGTTCCTAAAAAAACCGGGATACCAGAGAGTCCAGGCCCAGCAACACCATGAAACCCTCTGATCTTTGGGACAAAGCCAGGGGGGAATTTCGTTTCAACTATTCCCAATACATCTACACCAGAACACAGCTTTTCGACATCCTCAAGTTTGCTGCTTGCTCCTCTCACATTCCATACGCAGAAATTGAATGCACGTTAGGATAGGAGGGTTACAATGACACATGAACTTGCAACAATTCACCACTTCCACTGAGTGAATCAGAACTACTGTGCTCCTCACTATAGCACACCTCTGAAGCACCAAGTAAAGATTCGGTGGAAGCCATCATATCTTCACTCTCTTTGGCCCAATCAGATATTAAGCGCACAGCGCTAGACACCAACGAACCATCCTGCAACTCACCAACCACAGAAACCATTGACAGTACACTAGCAGACGGGGCACAAGCCCCTTGGGCAACAGAAGAAGGGGCCACATCAGAAGTTCCTGGCTGGGCACAACCATCTGCAGGCACCAGGGTAGCACTGGGAGTACTCGGCTGCTTGTCATCCATCTACTCCTCCGCTGACAACACAGAAAACCGGTTATTATCATCTGTAGCCACTACCTTGGGCTGCGGGTACAACCTGGAAAGAGCCTGGGAGGCCCCCGACGTTTTCTTGCGCTTGGAGGCACGTAC
>JAHWFP010237136.1:5318-16221 GCA_023313725.1 Lithobius niger
ATACTCCAATACTAATCTGCACACAACAACGTCATGCATTGAAATCTGCTAGCATTAGGAAGAGTTAGCCCATGCTAGCGGGCGCATAACATCTCCATACTCCAATACTAATCTGCACACAACAACGTCATGCTAGGCTCGCGCTCAGCATTGAAATCTGTTACTGGAGAAAATTTGAAATCTTCAAACACGAATTGCATTGGAACTGTTACAGACTGAAATCTCAAATAGCATTGAATTAGTTACGGAAGAGGTTTGTGTACCCAAGTTTAGCATTGTTTCTGTTAGGAACCGTACTACAAACCTATACTAACCCTCTAAATTAGTACCCTACACTACTCACGTTCTATTATTGGTTACAGATCCATTTGAAAATATCTACTGGAGGTATTGGTCCAGTTGAAAATATCTACTGGTTCTATTGGTCCATTAACCAGTTCACCAGTAGACAAAAAATTTCTTGCTGGAGCTACTGGTCCAATTGAAACGATGCTAGTGTTGTTACTGGTCCAGTTCAAAATATATACTGGAGGTATTGGCCCATTTGAAATACCTACTAGAGGTATTGGTCCAGTTGAAATTTTCTACGGGACATATTGGTCTAGTAGAATTTTTCTATTAGGATTTCCTATTCCATGATTTTTCGGGTTCACAGGGCGTATACGACTCAGCTTGATACAACGACAATGTGTGCACAGCCATGCTGGCTCCCGACCGACAATTGCACCACCATTCGTGAATGGAATGGGTGACACCTGCCAATTCCAAACACTACAAAGTTCCCCCCTTTTAAACTCGTGCTCCTCCTGGAGTGCCTGAAAGTTCCACCTGTAAACCCATTTATTGTTTTATTCATTTAAAAAAAAATCATACACCCAAGGTCACAGTATACAAAAATTAGTTACTAGGCATGGATAAATGTATGAAAATAAAACTTAGCTTGTCCAGGTCTTGACATCGGTATGCTCGTGAGTAACCATAGAAGAAAATGTTCCTATCTTGTTCATATTAAACGGAATGGGTGTCGCCACTATCTGACATTCTTACAATCGCCACATTCATTTAAAAAATGTGAACAAAATAATATATAAGTTTGTTGCAAATGCAACCGGAATGGCAAGGACCTGGTTGCCACTGACTGCCATCCGATGTTAAAACTAAAAATTATAAATTACAAAACTTTAAGAGTAAAAGATTAAAACGAAGATGATGGCTCGGTTGCAGAGGAAGGGTATATGGTATTGTGTTGGGGTCACGAATGCCTTACCACCAAGGTTAGACCTACCAGGGGCACAATGGGCCCCGATGGCATCGCCAAACGTGAGGGACAAGTGGAGGAAAAAGCAGAGTATCATTGTCAATATTGTCAATAAGAACCTCATAATAGTTATATAAATAGACTGAAGAAATAAATTTCAGTCTCTTTATGGCTAGACTAGAGTGCTCCCGCCTGTTCCTATTTGCTTCATGCTGCAAAAATTAACAAAGTAGAACCAAGCTCCTATTTCGTTATTTTGTGCTGGGCATGCAGGTAGATGCTCTCTAATTTGTACAAAATAAACATTACGGTCGGCCACCCAAGATACTCAGCAAAAAGCACTGAGGGGTGGCAGTGGGTGGCTACAATCCTCAGTCTTCCATAACACAGCCAGTGCTGTTTTTCTCTTTGATAACAAATTCTTTCTGTTTTCAAGACTGCACAGTGATGACATAATTCTTTAAAGAATTTTGACTGTACTAAGATACAATTGTAACATCCAGTGTTTAAAGTACTCTAATGCAATAAAAGTCATAATTTATACCACATGTAATAATGTGAATTATGACTTTCGTAATAATTTACACCACAATAATTACAGTATTACAAACGTACTGAAATAATTGTGGTGTAATTAAAGAGTGTGTTTTATGTCTTTGATAAGGTTTTCAAAAACCTGCATCGTGTAATGTTGATGATATCAATCAATGATAAGAGCAGAGTTCCATTAACGCACACATCGTTCACTGTCGCGGCCACAACGGGAGGCTAGAAATTGCGACTTTTTCCATGTCTTCATGTTATTTTGTCTGCAACTGCTCCAGGATTTCTGTGATATAGCCGCGTGTCGCACCCAATTTCTGACACTGCGAATTTGTTATGCTTAACTTTTCTTTTGCATTTGCAGGAAGCGTATTCTTCAGGTTGAAAAGGGAACCAAGCGTCACAGTTGTGTACGAATGTGGATGAAGTAGGAGGAATTATGACTGAGAATATTGAAAAGGTTTTGCAAAGAGATGACAAACAGGAGGATCTTGTTTCAACAACACAAGATTTAGAGGAATCGGTAAGTTAACGAGTTAACTGTGTAAAAAAAACCAGTAATGTTTGTACCATTCCGTTGCTAAATTCCAACAAAGAAAACGTTCTGTGTTCATTCCGTTGGGAATAGTGCGTACGTTCGTCTTCGGTATTCGTTTGTACCTACTTACTCCAAGCAGGAAATCTGAAGGTCACAAATGCAGTGTCGAGTTTCCCCAGAATATTTTTTTAATCAAATTGTCTTTGCATGTGTTTATAGAAGGGAGGGGGAAACTTCAAGTTATTGTGTAGGGGCATAGAAAAATTCCTGGCTATAGTTCTGAATATTTCAGTGAGTGATAAACAGTTGCACAATCTACAATGAACTTTTTCTCCCCTTTTTCGTTTAATTAAATTAGTTCGAAGCTCAATTCTTTAAAGAAACACCTAATTTGTTTAGCAGGAAGGATGGGGCGGTCGCACCGTCTGCACTGTGGTGGCTCCATCCTTGCTATTTGCCGTGTTTGCAGTCAGTACAGTTCCCCCACTTTAAACTTGCACTTGCAGAAAATCTGACCTGTAAGCCCATTTACTGTTGTATTAGCGTTTTCCGCTTTATTTTAAACTACATCGTAACAGATTGGACAAACTACTCTCTTCGAAGAGATTAGTTCGTTCAAGTTTACAGTATACAAAAAAATAGTGACTAGGATGTGGTGTTTGACACTTTATCCCCAAGTAAACAGGGGCAGACCACTTTACACTTTTACACCGCCTGTGTACACCATGATGTACCTGGTGTACATAATTATGTAAATACCATGTTAACGACCACTAGGTTGTAACCATATATGTTTGTAACTGTTTGTCTGACAATAAACATTGCCACTGTTTATACCTAACTAAGTGTGGGCATCACTTCATTAGTAGTAATCCCACAAGGCATTGCGTGATGTAACCCCACCTCAGACACCACAATCGCAATGAGGATAAAGTCGTAAATTAAAAAAGTCTTAAATGGTAACTTAAATTTAACTAGTTAGATTTTAAGCAGTAATTTTCATACCTTTTCACGGGTGAGGGAAGATGACTGAGCTTCACCTAAGGGCCCCAGGACCACCATATTTTTGAGTCTACAGGTTTCCTCCTTCATTCTGGGGACCACCTACTTGTTCACTGGTGCTGTAGGACAATTACACAGGTGAATAATGCAGTTAGATTTTGCCACTCAAAGCAACTTAAGGTATAAATTTTGTTTTATAGTTGCCAATTAACCGAGAAGCCTGAGCTAAGATTGAAGATTATTTTAAACTAGAGGAAGCCCGTGCTATGCACGGGGCTGGTCACATTTTCCAGGACACATTTCCCAGGACATTTTCCCGGGACATTTTCCCGACGACTTGTCAGATTGATCGACCACTCATGCCTGGATCCTTTTTGGCTGCAGGTAGAGTGGAAGAGTACATTTTTAATGCGGGCGCGAGGAGGGGAGAAGTGGTTTTCCTTTAGGCTTTCCTTTAGGCTTTCCTTTTAGCCGGCCTCCGATATTATAATAAAGATTACTGCATGTGCTGCTTTTGTACCTGCTTGAAAACAGCCAGGATCACCGAAATTAAATTCTCCAGGCGTCCCGTATGCGGGTTGTTTGCGGTTATGCAAACATACTTTGAAAAGGAGTGTATCAAATTTAGTCGCAATTAAGTTTAAAATTTCTGCAAATGCAAGCTTTAAAGCTATGGTTATTATCATATTCAGCAATTATTGTTGAAATTGTATGGTCATTTGCTTTTAAGAATTAAGGCAAATGACCATACAATTATTATATGCCTTGTATCAAAAACATATGGCGTCACTTTAATAACGTTAAAAGTTCAAAATGGACTGTTGATTGTATTATTAATGGCACCAAATCAACACTAGCGGTCGATGCCTGTTGTGATGCCACTATTATCCCTTTGAGTTGGTATAGGAAAAATTTTGCTAACCAAACAGCTTAATTGCAGCTACTAATTGCAGCTTAAACTAGTCGGAGCCGGGTCCTAGAGGGGTAGGAGCGGTGCTTATGCAATGCATGTAAAGCCCTCTGGTGAAGGGAAAGTCATTGCTTTTGCATCTCGTTCACTTAGCAAAGCCGAAATGCCGAGGTGGACTGTCAGGCACTATTGGTGGTTTTTGGGGTAAAGAAATTCCACCAACATTTGTATGGCAAGGGCTTCTTACTTCGGATGGACCAGAAAGCGTTACTTTAGATATTTGGATAAAAAATGGTATTCCGGTAATGGCGACCTCACGCTAACAGCGATAGGTGTTATTTTTATATGCATGCAAGTAGTGAAGGGCAGGTAGTAACAGATTTGAATAAGCGCCGGGGCTAGGGTTTTTTGGTTATGGGGGATGTGTAGGGGGTTTTATTACTAATATTTTGAGGTGTAACTCGAGGGGGTTTGGTTGTATCTTAAGATCGTTATCGAATGTCTTGTATTTGAAGATAGCGTCCCCCGCACGTTGGTATTGATTCGTGGAGTGTTGGTTGGCAGGTGCGTTGAGTATTGATTTTTTTTAATTAGCTGGAAAGAGTAGAGGGTTGCTCGGCGTGCTATCGATTCGTCCTCTCCGCGCTACTCTGGGTCGATGCGTTGTTTGTGGCAGTCAGTATCGTTATCCCTCGTTCCCTTTCTCTTTGTCGCGCTCCGCATTTACAGCTGCCAGTCCGTCCCCTGCCCGGCGCTCGCTGGTCGTCGTGCTCAGCCGCCGCGACCGTGTCTCTCCTTCGTTTCCCGCGCACCTGCCCCCCGCTTTCCTTCCCTCACCCAACCGATCGATAGAGCGCGGAGCTGCTCGCAGGACTGCACGGTGCTGCGTTAGTTAAAAGTAATTTCTGTGTGAGTGAAATCGTGTTGGAAATGAACGCAGAAAATCAGTGACTACCATTTAAACATAAACTCGAAAGTTATCTTAAATTCCAGCAACGATAACAGTTGGAGCTACTAAAAAAAATGGAGAAGATGGAAAAAACGACAAAAATTGAAATCAGTCAGGAAATATGTGGGGTTGAATTATCATTCACGCCGAAACTTGAAAGATGCCCAGAATTCCAGCTTGGACGTCATACGGAATTACTAAAAATGGCGCAGATGAAAGTTAAACGAATTGAAAGAATCATACAAAAACTTACGACAGTAACCCAAATGGAGGAAAAAATTGAAAAAAATCAAGAAGTATGTGGGGGAGAATTATCAT
This sequence comes from Lithobius niger, assembly GCA_023313725.1. Lineage (NCBI taxonomy): Eukaryota > Metazoa > Arthropoda > Chilopoda > Lithobiomorpha > Lithobiidae > Lithobius > Lithobius niger. The sequence goes on from JAHWFP010237136.1 coordinate 10,837, forward strand.
TCACAGAGAAAGTTGAAAGATGTCCAAAATTTCAGCTACGTCGTCATAAGGAATTACTAAAAATGGCGAACATGCGAGTAAAACGCTTGGAAGAAATCATACAAAGACTGACGAAAGTAACCCAAATGAAGGTACAGTGAACGCTTCGTGATGTCAAAACGTCCTTTTTTTTACCTCTCTGTTTGTTATTTACCAAATATTAATGTAATTAACGAATTACGTTTAAGAATTCATTAGACAGGTACAATATTACATCTTTTGACCGATGTTTTTAAAATCTTACCAAAAAAAACACAGTTTTTATTAGTTTACGTCGTGTTCATAGTGTAGAAACAGGAACATTTGATTCTCTTTTTGTAAAATGTGTTGGTCCTGAAAAGGACCTTTTTTTTTTTGGTGTCGGTTAAAGGTGCTTGCTTCTTTTAATGCAAACCCTCTTGTTTTGCCTTTTCATCCTCCAACCTGTGCCGTCTACCTCGTTCTCTTGAATGGTGGTCTTCTAGTAGATCTTCGTTTTTCTCTGGGTCTTCGCCTAGTATCTTCCCATTGTAAGTTATAGGTTCTAAAATTACCGTACCGTACCTACTCCCACGTCTTATACGGTACCTGGCACAGTAAACGTCCTCGTTCCAGGCCATCCTTGAGATTTTCGTAGACATCTCTTGCAACGCTTTTTCTCTTTCGGCACTCTCCTTGAAAACGTTCATTCTCACTGAAAGTACGGACAGGTAATGGATAAATCGGTGTACGCAGCCCGGCGTTTTATACGAATGTTGGTATGTCTAAAGAGCGAGACCTTTCGATGCCCCAACGATCGCACCTGTTTTGAATAATGTCCAAAAATGAGGAAAGCGTCACATTCCCACGCTCGGGTATCGATTAACTTATATATTCTATCCCTCCCTCGGAAAAACGATTAAAATTTGTGAGTACTAACTGTTAATGCTCGTGCTGACATGCTGATACACGTCGCCAGGGCACCTGTTCTCGATCGTTCATTTCGCTGCTTGTCTTGGATGAATTGGCATGGCTGAAAAAGAACTCCCAGATAGCTTAGAGAGCGCTAATCCTGAAAGTGACACGAATCAAGATGTAGATATTCTAGTTCAAAAAATCAAAGCCTGCGAAATCGAACCAAAAATTATTCCAGCTGATTTCTATGGCCATTTACCTGGCTTAAAAATACGTGTATACAATCCGATTTTAACCGAATCTCTTTCCTGCATGATATTTTTTAAGTTAGAAAGAGAAATACAGTATTTACAAGAGCAATATTTGGACTTCTTCGGTACACATTTTAACATAAAGCGAAAACATGGCTGTTTCGGGGATGATGAAAACTTGCGTTACAAATACTCTGGTTTTCGTTTGAAAGCCCTCCCTTGGACACCTACCCTCCGTGCACTGAGAGACTACGTGAACAAGATTACTCAAGAAGAGTATAATTTGGTCGTCGTTAACCGTTTTCAAGACGGGACGGACTGTATGAGTTTTTGCACCGAAGATCATACAATTTCAGCTTCGGAATCTATTACAGCATATCTAACTTTCGGCGCAGAACGGGACTTTACTTTTCGTAACAAAGGTTACGTGGAAAACCAAAGCTTTACGATCAAACTGCGTAACGGCGCCTTGCTTCAACTCAACCCACCTACTAATAGCTGTTATAATTTCGGTGTACCTCAGAGACCTTACGTTTTAGAACCCACAATAAACCTCGGATTTAAAAAAGTTGTTAGGTGTCAAAAGATGCAATATCCTACCTGTCGAATGGCGTCTTCAGCGTAATTCAATATTTAAATTAATATTTGTTAATTAATCAATTGGCAAAGAAAATCAACAAACGTCATAACTTGTACAATCGCGTGCTCTTCATAGTAACCGTTGACAAAGGATGACGTTTTGTTTCTCTTTAAACGAACCGTCCAATCGTGTGCCTGTAAAAGGACGCCAACTCTTCCCATAGCGTGATGAGTTCGACCAATGAGAGAGACGATTTAAAATTTGGCAACTGTTTCGAACTGAAATGAGTAACGTACTCGTATACCCCTCGTGGAACTGACTGGTTGTGCTTCACTCGCGCTCCTAAACCTCATTTTCAAGCGTATAATGGATAGTTCGGAGACGCACCCCTATTCTCAACCATTATTCGAAGACGACATAGAAGATGGACAGGAGATTGATAGTTCTGAACCTCCTTCACCTCCTATTCTTCAGCAGGAATTAACCCACACGTATAGCGAAGCTGACTTCTTGAACAAAACTATTCGTGCTAATCCTGCAGACTTAATGGATAACTCTCAAGAAGTTATTGATCTTTCCTCGAGTGTGACGGAGGTGACAACAGAACCTACACCTTCTAATGAAGAAGAACCAATACCCGCTTCTGGGAAAGTTAGCGCCGAAACACCCGACGAGAACCGTGACACTACACCCTGGCTTTCCAGCGAAAAACTTAAGCGCCCATACAATGCGTTACTAGAACAGGCGCCAAAGAAGAAAAAAAAGGCATCGAAACGAGGTTTGGCTCTAGAAGAAGTGCGTAGCCTTATCGATGTGAAACGTCGCCCTCAAGATTTGTTTTCGGTGTCCCAGACTGCCATCTTCCAACCCAATCCTAAAGACTTTTTGGTGCTGAATCGTTCCGGACTTTTTGTGCAAGTTAAACCCTACAAAGACGACGTTTACATCTGTGTTAGAGTTTTCACTTTCAGCCAGGTGGAATTAAAATGGCTACCTTCGAGGGTCGGATTAAATCTTGCTTATGACGACTGGGTAATGTTACATCATCCACGCATGTTGGCACTCATCGAAGACGCTATCGACCAATGTGTTAGAAACCGCCTACCAAAAGTTAATGAAACGATTCCTGAAGAAATTGCCAATCCCACGAGTTACCCCACACGACTGCCTGGCGATGTTTTGCAACACCGACATCCTTTGACTGGTCAGAAACGTGTCTGCATCGGTCGTCACTACAATGCCGATAACGTCGTACAAGTAAGCCTACTTCAGTTTCATTCTACAGGACTAAATGAACATTTGAACCCTTTGAAAGGAATCCATTTAAATTTGGATGCTTGGAAGGAACTGGTCAAACATGCAGGAGAAATCAACGAACGTATTTTCATCTGCGAAGAAAAAATGGAAGATGTTTAAGGGACAGTTTTTACCTGTGAAGAAAAAAAAAAATGCAATATTTACAAGTGACAATAACACTTTTCTACTGTGTGTGTGTTGTGATGTGTTGTGTGCTTAATTCGTAGAAAGATGAGTGTAAGTATCCATTTTTAACTATATAACACTGTAGTCATTTTTAAATACCTTAAATAATAATAATAATAATAATAATAATAATATTAATTCAGTTTTTTACTATGTATTGGAACCAAAAAAAATTAGAAATAGTGTCTGTTTTAACGATTTTGTGTTGTGCTGTGTTGTCGTGTAACTACGAAATGTATATGCAACTATTCCTCTTTAGTAAATTAGTTATGATTATAATATTATGAATAATAGGAATAGGCTAGTCATTTTTCTTATTGTAAATAGCTTTACTAATATCCATAACATTTTACTTTTTAATCGTTGTATATCTTTGTAGTTGAATTTTACGTATTTTTAAGTAGTTTAAATAATATCTAGCATCACTTAACTTTTTTATTTTTTTTTATTTTCTATTGGAACCAAAAAAAAGTAGAAATAGTGTGTGTAATATGTGTCTTAATGGAATAAAGTTTTAAAAAGTATCATTTCTCATGTTTTATTGCATGCACATATAAAATAGATACAAAGAGTACAGTATTTCAAAATTTGTACGTGAATAATGGTTTAGACATTTGACTATAACATTGAGAGTCGCTTCTAATTTCACCAAATGTGTGTTTGAAAACGTTTCGAACAAATTTTAAGACCTTACGGTCGTTTGCAGTCTTTGTTCGAGGATCAAAGTTCTTAAGCATAAAGTTCAGTGTACGTCCACGTGCAATATTATAGCAAAAAAATAATGTATAAGCACCACATACATTTGAGCAAGGCGACTGAATATTTGAAGTGTTAAACTCGCAGTTTTTACCATTGTTCGCTAAAAAAGCAGAAATGTGGGCATTGTTTGGTTTCTGACCATAAGAATCGAAATAAACACAGTCTTGAGTGTAGGGGTTGATAGAAGCAGCCACCCAGTGAGATCCTTCGGAATCAGATTTGTCTTTGTTGATGATGAAAACACAGGGTTGACGCACTTTGGAACGTGGTAAAAGGTCACATGGGTATACATTCACAAACAGTTTTGCAATTTTAGGATCTGACATAGCCAGTGTTCGTAGTTTTATTGTATCCATGGTGAAGCTACAAATCCATTACAACTGAACGGTTTTTGTCGATCTCGGCAACAGTCTGATAAGAGCAATAGAGAATAACATTTATTGGGTTTGCCAGCGCAGTAGAGAATTTCAATTCTACACGAATTGAGCCCTGTTTAGACAGACTCAAGTGACTTCCAGTCGGACATTGTTCTGGGGTTAAATCAAAACAATGGAGCATGTAGCCTGCTTTATAATCTTCGTAAGTCAGATCCAAACCTTCGTCTTTTTGGTGCTTGCCTGTAGCAGTATAAAGAGAGAGGTAGTCACGGGTGTATAAATTGTTTGTGAAGTCCGGCGTAAAGGGGTGATTCGGTACTGTCCGACCATCGACGCACAAAGCGATGTGATTTAGGTCGAAATGCTGGAAATTAAACGGGTTGGCTAAAAAGTCTCCGCTGTATGCTTTGTTGGTAATTAGTCCTACGGTAATGTGGCAGGGTAATGGTCCAACAATCGCCGAATCGATTGAACCCTCTCGAGCACCAGCAGCAAGTGTAAACACCTTACATTCATTTTTTCTAATTAAATATTTTGAAGATGCGTTTTCCAGGACTTTCGCATGGCTCAGTAAAATATTGGGGCTTGCTTTCACTTTTTTGACGTATAATACTGCTTTGGTAATATGTATTTGTGGTGATTTGGTTGAATCTCCACACATCAAACTAAAACGGTCACTAGAACGAATTAGTCTTAAACGGACGTCAACACCGTTCAATAAATATCGTCCTTGCTGACACCAATCAATGTGTAATCTTCCCAGTAATTCCCAAGTTTTTCCACCAACCACTTTTTGTTTACGCAGTTTCAGCGCGTTATTTGCATCATTAGCGGTTGGGTCTACGTCGTCAAATTGGCCGGCTACGTCCTTAAACCAACCTTGTACACCCAACTGGCTTCGTTTAGCTTCATGACCATAACTTAACAAGTCTTCAATATAACTACGAAAAGGGTAACTTGCGTCGCTTGAAGACACCAAAGTTTCATTGAGGGAAACGTCAATTTGTTGGAATAGGCTATGTAA
>JAHWFP010237137.1:0-12044 GCA_023313725.1 Lithobius niger
TAAAGCTTGTAAAATTTAATAGTAATACTTTATGTATTACCCAAACCAATGTACTAAGCTTTAACACGAGCCAATTCACGATGTGCATTTGTAAATAATCAATCTATAATCAATTTCCCAATGCAAAGACCATTTCCCAAAGTTCAAGAGTTGAAAACTCTATTTGGTCGATTCTAACCATTCCCTACTCCTTTACTTGGCTCTGCACCAAAACCCTTTGCTCTACCGACTTTCCCATTGTTCTCTTGGCCCTCCACCAATCAGACCCCCGTAGCTCTCCTCGGCGTCCGCGCTTAGGTAAAGAAAATCCGCTGCTCCAGCATAAAAAGCCCCAGTTGCCCTCCCTCTACAGCTCAGTCAGCACAGCTCACAGATCTCTCAAGCTAGAAGGGTCACGCCGGTCGGGTGTGGAGATGTCACGTCAGGGATTGCCATGCCGGGCAAAATGGTAGTGGTTGTAAGTAAACTAGTTTAACTTTAGAAGTTTATCTTTAGGACCCCCCCAATTCTAAATTTATAGTCTAAATTAAATTAACCTCTAGCTTGGGGTCTTTATGGTTGGTAAGCCTTATCGGCATTGCTGGTCTTTACCACCATAATGTTAGAGTAGGCATCTCTTTCTAAAAAGCCAGTTTCTTTCTTTGTTCATTCTTTAATGTAAACAAAGGGACGGTTTGATCCTCGTGAGGAAAAATAACTGTGGGACGACTTGAAAACTACAGTTGTCAAATATAGTTGTAACTTAGCGGACGCGGTTCAGCTTGCTGGATATTCCTGCATAGGAACCCAAGATAAAAATGCTTTTTCTTGTCTAAATTAAGTGTTTAAGAATCAACTTCGTTGTTCTTGTATTCATGGGAATTTCTAATGTAAATTCTGTTAAATTGTTTTTGCCAAACTTGTCAAAAGCTAAACTAGTGAACTTACATGTAAAAGTGTTTATTCTTTTCATTCTGATGTTTTAAAATAAAAACCAAGAGTTTTAAACCTCAGGTTCGTTCCCTAGTAAGATTAATTGTTTTTAAGTGTAAATTATTATGTAGCCCATTTTAGCTTTATACTTCGTTTTAACAATTGAATTAATCCACCGTTGGTGGCAGTGTATTACCGGAAGCATTAAGGTTAGGCCTAGAATAGGATACCGACGCTCCATCCCCCAAACCGGGACTGTAGCCCATGCTGTGTTTATTATCGTAAAAAGTCGTAATAACTATGTAACCTGATGCAAAGAAGTACTCATCAACCAAGGATGTCGGGGGCGCTACAAGCACCTCAGCCGTCGTAGCGTCCGCCGCTACAGTGCCTCATATGGCAACTCTGCTGGCTCCCTTAAATAAACTACTTTCACCTAAAGAACATGGAACTGGACTTCTCAGTGTTCAGCTGCCGTGGCTAACGCAAAAAAGGCATTTTTGGAAAGTCAAGTCCTTACCCATTACGACCCCAAACTTCCACTTAAGCTAGTTGCAGACGCAAGTCCCGTGGGAATTGGGGCCTCTTTGATGCATGTCATGCTGGATGGTACTGATAGACCGATAGGATTTGTCTCACGAGCACTTTCAAAAGCTGAGCTTAATTACGCCCAGTTCGATCGTGAAGCCGTTTCTATCGTTTTTGGGGTGAAGCGTTTCCATCAGTTTCTCTACGGGCGTAGATTCACAATGCAAACCGACCAGAAAGCCTTGCTTTGGGTATTTGGGAAGAAGGTAGCAATTCCAGCTATGGCTGCCGCTCGCATTCAGCGATGGGCACTATATCTCAATGGCTATCATTTTGATTTGCAATATATCCCAGGCAAGGATAATTTAACTGCTGATTTTTTGTCTAGGATGCCGTTGCCCTGTGAACCGACGCCTGAGAAAGTTACAGGTTTTGCAGTAATGAACATGAATGTTATTGACTCATTACCCATTCTGTCTGACCAGTTAGAGAAGTTTACCGTTACTGATAGAATTCTTGCAAACGCTATCGTTATACGCTTGAAGGCTGGCCTAACAGGGTGGATGATGAAGAATTAAAACCCTTTTTTGTGCGCCATCTAGAGCTGTCTCTAGAGGGTAAAGCATTATTTTGGGGACATCGTTTAATCATACCTGAATTGATAAGACCACACGTAATGGCCGAACTCCATCTGGGTCATTGCGGGATTGTTAGAATAAAAGCATTGGCTCGTTCTAGAGTATGGTGGCCAGGTATTGATAATGATTTAGAAAAATATATCAAATGCTGTAGTGCCTGTCAGTTAACTAAGGATGGAGTGACAGCAAAGAAAAAGCATGTATGGGAACGACCTGTTGCTGTATGGTCTAAAATCCATATTGATTTTTTTGGGCCTTGTTTTGGTAACAAAATGTTTTTTGTTGTGCTTGATGCACATTCTAAATTCCCGTTTGTTTTTGAAATAACTCCACAACTAGCGTGAGTGTCATTAAGAAGTTGAAAGAATTATTTACTACTTATGGGCTGGTAAAAACCGTCGTGTCAGACAACGGACTGTAGTTCTGAATTCAAGGAATTTATGAAAGACTGTGGCATTAGACACATACTAGGTGTACCTTACTTTCCCGAAAGTAATGGGCAGGCCGAGGCGCTAGTAAAAGCCGCTAAAATATCAATGAAAGCTAGCCTACAAGAAGGTTTAAGTGTTGCCGATGCATTAAATAATTTTTTGGTACAAGCGCGCAACATTGCCAACAGCGTAATGTCAATCACTCCTGCTAAGTTATTCCTAGGGCGTAACACAAGATGCCGTTTGTCATTACTATTACCTAATGCAAACACACAAGAAAAGTACGAACAATATCAGCGTATGCAATTAAAGTCTACCGCTAAGCTACCGGACACTGAGTTCACTGTTGACTCACCAGTATATGTGAGAGACTATCGAATTGGCGCAAAAACGAAGTGGGCAGAAGCAACTGTCGTCGAAAGGCTTGGTAATTTTCGCTATTTGGTTCGTGTGCGTGAAGTATTGTGGAAACGGCATACTAATCAGCTAAAAACACGCATTCTTTCACGTGACAGAAAACTGAGAGGGAACTCGATGCGTTTCCGCCCATCCAACCAATCAGCGACCAGCAGAAGGTGGTCCCACCTTCGCGTCGAATTGAACAACCAATCAGCGCTCGCCAGCAATTAAACATGGAGGCGTTTGAGTGGCGTGATAATTTTGCGTATTCACCACGAGATGGAAGCACCAACCAGAGCGGAATAGCAAACCCCGCTGCGAATACGAAATTGAAACCATCATCGAACGAGTGTTCGGAAATTTCAAATGACGCGATGCCAGTTCTTTCGCCGATTGATAATAAAGTGCGCCGCGCGAATAACGAGGTCTGCGGTGGTATGCCAAAGCTTACAAGCGAGATTTCGCCGAATTCTCAGACTGTCCGGGAATTGGGGGGCATTTTAGCCGAACAAACTGTCCGTGAGGCTGAACAGCCTGTATTTCGTAAGTCGCTTCGAGCGATCCGATAGCCACAGCGTTATAGTCCGAACTAACATCCGACGGACTTAGATCTGTTTTGCAATAATTGGCAGCATTATTATTTTCGTTCATTTTTGCTTGGTTGATTTTATTTATTGCATGGATTTCTTGTTCTTGTTATAAATTATGCGTACATGTTTTCTGTATTGTTGGCACACTACCGAAACATTTTTTTTCTCGGGGGAGAGGTAAGTAGTGTGAAAGCGAAACGACACCATTAATGTTTTTTACATAGAGTATTCATATTGTGCCCATAATAAGGTTGGGATTAATGTTCTGTAATTGACGTCTAAAAAAATGGTTTGGCTTTTTAAAAAAAACTGAATGATTTGGCATAATAACATAAAACGAAATGGTAAATAGGTAAACTTAAAATCTGATTAGTACCTTTTGACTTATATGTTTGGTAGGTCGTCCCTCACATTATTTAGTGGGGGCGAATGTGGTGTATTGGATAGCACCTTTATTGAGTTATCTCAAGTGGCCTTAGCCACTAATGTTGTATCCTTGCTTACTTGCCACTAGGTGGCTACCTTTGCATGTTAAATATGTATGATGCACTCTGGGATCAGAGTGCATGCTGGTACTGTAAGCTAAGTCTATAAAAGAGCCAGCCAGGGCCTTTTACCTGGCTGCCAGTCATTCACAAAAGAGGTCTCCTAGCTGTCAATCATTCGGGGGGATTTCCTCTGGTCATCGGTCACCACAACATGAACCGATTAACTTGTGCAGTATGCAACAATAAGCGATGACAATATTGTATTATTCATGTCTTGGTTATGCCTGTTGGCCCCGTTGCACCGTAATCATTGAGAAGTTGTGTTGCAATTAACCACGTATCAGAATTAAGTCTAGATAAAATTTGATGCAGGAATGCTGATAAACTATGGCTTCGTGAGCACGTGACTGGGTCGTGTTATTTCAAGTATTTATCTCTCCCACGGATAAACATGCCACCAGTCGATCGGCACGTCGGTGTACAGCTACCACTGCCAGCATTATCTAATTCCATCACCATGCCTTTGTCATCAAATGTCAGAACGTTGTCTGTCTACCGTACCAACCAGGGACCGGGCTTGGACCCGGGTACATGTCCAGACCCGGCGCCCTGCTTCTTTCTGCTAACCGCCTTTGGTCCCCCCTTCGGCCTCTATCTATGGTTCCTCCAGCCCATGAACTTGTTCGGGGTGTCCACGGTAACCGCCATGTCACTGTTAACCATTCACGACACCATTGGTCGGTCGACACACCTGTATACAGATGCATCTGCGGCGCGTTTCTCTGCAGCGACGGTTCCTTGTTTCTTTCATTAAGTTATACAACTGCACTTCAGCAAAGAAAGGGGGGGAGGGACCAACCAGCCCACACGGGACTTGGGCACCGCTTCAGCCCTCCAACCACATCAAGTGCGCCGTTGAACATCGTTTCTATGCCGTGAAATATACATTACCTGATTTTTAAGCATTCTCCTTCTCCCAATGCTGTTTTATCTAGAGATTTAAGACTTTGAGAGCCGCCGCCAGCGTCGCCATCTACTGCGCATCGGTTCTGCGCAGCTTCCTTGATATATAAGCCGAGACGGCGTCCGTAATTCCATCTTTTCTTCTCTAGCCCCCGACACGTCGGACCTGCTGTTTCTTCTTCATTTGCGGTCGCCATGCCTCGAGCTGAGGGTACACTACGGGAACCGGTGGACCGGTCTCCACCCTCGGTCTCTGTTCCTTGGTCGACACACGGTTACCTGTGTTCTCTACTATTTCGGCAGCTTGACTCATGTCCCCGTAACCCGGGACTCTGCAGTCTACGGTACCTTGTGCGTACCATTCACCACTTCTGTTGGTTGCACTCCAGACACGGCTCTTTGTTTTGCACCAGCTACGGAACTCAACGGACTCTCCGGCCCTTTGGACCAGTAGTAACATCACACGGTTCCACTTTGGTGTAGACTGTAGCGGCGGACGCTACGACGGCTGAGGTGCTTGTAGCGCCCCCGACATCCTTGGTTGACAAGTACTTCTTTGCATCAGGTTACGTGGTTATTTCAACTTTTTACGATAATAAACACAGTATGGGCTACAGTCCCGGCATGGGGGATGGAGCGTCGGTGTCCTATTCTAGGCCTAACCTTAATGCTTCCGGTAATACACTGCCACCAACGGTGGATTAATTTAATTGCTTAAACGAAGAATAAAGCTAAAATGGGCTACAAAATAATTTACACTAGAAACAATCTAACTAGGGAAAGAACCTGAGGTTTAAAAACTCTTGGTTTTTATTTTAAAACATCAGAATAATAAAAATAACACTTTTACATTTAGTTCACTAGTTCAGCTTTTGACAAGTTTGGCAAAAACAAAATCAACAGAATTTACATTTAGTAATTCACATTTAAACAAGAACAACGATGTTTGTTCTTAAACACTTGATTTAGAATAGAAAAAGCATTTTTATCTTGGGTTCCTACCCAGGAATACCCAGCAAGCTGAACCGCGTCTGCTAAGTTACAACTATATTTGACAACTGTAGTTTTCAAGTCGTCCCACAGTTATTTTTCCTCGCGAGGATCAAACCGTCTCTTTGCTTACATTAAAGAATGAACAAAGTAAGAAACTGGCTTTTTAGTAAGAGATGCCTACTCTAACATTATGGTGGTGAAGACCAGCAATGCCGAAAAGGCCTACCAACCATAAAGACTCCAAGCTAAAGGTTAATTTAATTTAGACTATGAATTTAGAATTGGGGGGTCCTAAAGATAAACTTCTAAAGTTAAACTAGTTTACTTACTACCACTACCATTTTGCCCGGCATGGCAATCCCGGACGTGACATCTCCACACCCGACCGGCGTGACCCTTCTAGCTTGAGAGATCTGTGAGCTGTGCTCTCCCGAGCAGCGCTCGGAGCTGTGCTAACGATTGAGTTCTGGGGCTGGGGTTTTATACACATAACCGGAAGTAGGCGCGGACGCCGAGGATAGCTACGGGGGTCTGATTGGCTGAGGGCCTGGAGAACAATGGAAAGTGGGAGGAGAAGTCGGTATCGCAAAGGGTTTTGGTGCAGAGCCGTTTGAAGGAGTAGGGACATGTAAAGACGGAAAAGATAGGCCTGTTTAGAGTTTTACTCAATTGAACATTGGGAAATAGGCCTTTACTTTGTATTATTGGCTACGGATTGAATTTTTACATGTTTGCAACGTGAATAGGCTCTTGTTAAAGCTTAATACTTGCTTTGGGTAATGCAGAGAGCATTACTATTAAATTTTATAAGCTTTAACTGGAAACAGCAGTGTTATACACCACAACTAGTTTTGACTGGGGGGGGGGGGGGAATTGAGGATTCGGAGTTTTTAAGCACAGTTTGACTTTCGGATTGCATGGAAACAGATCTTTTATAAATATCTTTTGGTTTTTAATAGTAGAGCAAGCTAGTAGCAACATTCGGATGGGTCAGTCAGGTTTTGTAGAGAATTAAAACAAAACATATACACACAAAAATTCGTGTCCGGTGATTGCCGATGTCTGTGTAAGTTGGACTAATGGTAGCGTTTTGGGGGCAAAAGATTATTATTAAGAATGCATAAAAGGAATAAATATATTAGCTTAGAGAATGCTACAGCGCATTTTAAGTTTGAGTAAAATAAATAACATCAAAGTTAAAGGACAGGCGACGATCGCTGTGGAAATTTTTTATAAAAGTTGCTGCAGTTCAACACAATAAAAAAATATCACACTCACAAAGTTGTCTGCAGGGGCGGACTGGCAGCAACTTAGCCCACCGGCCCGGCCCCCAAAAATGGCTCCATTCCAAGTTTCACAAAACAAATATCTTCACACACAAAAACTGTCCAATGTTCTGCAGCAAATTGCTACATTTTTCTGACTTTTTTTTTACTTCACGAATGATAACGGTTTCTCTTCACCCCCCCCTGCAACCCCCCCCCCCCCCCCACCCCACCCCATAACCAATAAAAGAACATAATATATGGTTTCCCACGTGGCCTGACACCGTTTTACACACAATTTTGAAGTAAATTATTTATTCGTATTTTGTTCATTTAAAAAGTTCTACCGGATGTACAATAGTCGAAATGGTTTCTCAGAAGTAGCTCGTATAAATAGTTCTTAAGCAACTTTTTCCTTTACGCAACACTAAACGTCAAAACAGTAATGCATGCATGCATACTATTTTTTACGAATTCCACGTAATTGTTTCTGCAGCTGTTTTTTTTTTTTTAAAGTAGCATACACCATATGCATTTTGCTTTGAGCCAGAAGGCTAAAACAAAACTAAAAAAAAGGAAGTAGTGTTATTACGTTATGTTTCAGTAAAATCCTATTCTAAATTGAGAGGCCTGACTAATGACTATGCGAGGTGATTCGAAAAGTGTGGCGTGCCGCCGTGTTGCGTCACGAAAAAACACTGACCAAACTAGAAGAAAAAGTCATTTTTGAACCTCAACAGTTAACATTCTAAAAAAAAAAAAAAGCCTCTGCTTCTCAGACCCCCACAATATGAGCGTTTACAAGGTTTTGAAGCTATTAGTACCAATATTGCAAGTATAGTTTGCAGAGGCGGACTGGCAACGAAAAGGCGCAGATCTCAGATCTGCAAGGGGGCACTACTGTAGGGGGGGGGCTGTCGCTACGGCTCCGTAAAACTCAGTTAGGGGTCTAGGGGAGCGCCGTGAGCTCCCCCAGTGGGGTCCGGGGAAGAGCCCCGGAAGCTGAAGCATTTTACACGCTTTTAGTACATGTTTCTGGTCTCCAGCGAGCAGTAAAATAGCGTCTAATAGAGCACATTTTGGTGATTTTTCTTAGTCGTTCTTCAGGATGGCAGGTTTCGTAAAAACTTAATTGTGACTACATCATGTTTTTTTTAGACATTTTCTTTCCAAATTAAATTAAACTGAGTTCAGTTTAGAATTATCTAAACAATCCCACAGCTAGCCATTGACGATTGGGGGTTGGCATTTTATACTGTTAGGCTATAATGATTAACGATGAACTGATATGTTCAAGTATGAGTAGTAGGAGTAGGGCCAGCTGACGGAGGCAGAAAAGTGTTTTTTTAATGGACTACCAAAAGGTGAAAAATTGAGAAATCCTTTACTCAGTTTTATTCCAAACAACTAGGCCTAGACGTATTATTGCCCAAAACTTCCACATTTTATAGCAACAACATGCTCCAGTATAAAATAATTTCTGAGCGTCGAAAGATAAAAAAATGACGAAACCATTTATTCAGTTTCGTCCAAAAGAACTTGAGGTGTGTTGGAGAAATGTGTCCACATTTCAAATCGATAAGCTCCCTTTTCATTTTTTTCTCTCATTTGATTCAGGGGATCTTAGAGTAATACCGCGCCCGCGGCCCCCCCCGGTAGGTTCTACGACCCTACTGGCGTCGCGCCGGCCAGTTAGCCGAAGCAGAGTCAGCAGCTCCGCGCTTTGCAGCTGAAAAGTCATAAATGAGCCGCGTGGGCGTGGCATTACAGTTACGGTGTATGCCCGACGTGGGTAAAAGTAAAACAGTTTGATGAGAACGATGTAGTATATCTGCCGTGTAGTCCATTTTTCGCCTGTGCGTGTGTCAGGGGGTGAACGGATAATAGTTATGTTGTATGTGCTGCTTCCTAGCTCGCTAACCAGACTATTGTTTTACAGGCGATGTATTAGAAACGAATGCGACGAGTTTTGGCTTTATAAAACCAATGATTATTTCCCCCAAGCCCACCCCATTTTCCCACAATTTTTTTTTTATAACAAAAGGGCAAAACCTTTTTCCACCAAAAAGTGAGTAGTATTTTTTTTTTTTACTACCATTAAACGTAAAAAAAAAACTTGACTCAAGTGGCCCCCCAGTCAGTTGGCCCACCGGCCAATGGCCGTTGGGGCACTATTGCCAGTCCGCCCCTGGTTGTCTGTACAATTAAGTAGGAGGTTAAGTACCTTCGCAGAGGAAGCTCCTCCCTACAAACACTAAACTAATGTTTTCGGCTTTATGCCTAAGTGAAAATAAAAAGTAAATACAAATTTTTACAAGTGGCGAAAATGGCGTCTCGTGCGCCTACGGTGATTTTACGGCTTCAGTTTCGTGCGTTTTTTAAATGCTGTAGAATGACTTCTAGATGGAATTTTCGTGCTCTGTTGGGGGGGGGGACAGATAAAGTTTGTGGCTATTAAGAGCTGTTTAGATGAGACGGATTGGTCCATTTTCTTGGGAGATACAGACGTTTGAAATTTGGGGTTTTTCCCCGGCCGAGGCGCCGAGAAAATGTTCCACGAGTTTTTTGATCTTTGGAGGTCATGTATCCTCTCCAATCGTTTTTCGGCAAGCCGACATTACACGCCCCCACACAGAGGATTTTATTCAGGGTTCCTTAGAACTCCGAATAAAAGCTAAAAACAGAAAGGTTAGTGCACACAAGATATGCAAAAATCAAGACTGCCAAGCCATGCAATAAGTAATACAAAAAAGACCCTACTAAGCATCACTTTGTGGAGATATCCATCTAAAGTTACTTTCATTCAATTTTAGGATGAGATAGACTGGGTTTCATTCATTTTAAACTAAAAATGAGATAGACTATGGGATACTTTTTCCTACCCCGGGTATCCTTTTACAAAACAAATTATTACACTATTTACAAAAATATTAACTTTGCCGTTTTGATTTTTGGGGGACTAACGTTTTTGTGGCTTAGAAAATTTTTCATAAATTCAAAGTTACAATTTAAGAAACAGTATTTTTGCAGCCATTAACTAAATACTGTACGCGCTGCTGGTGCAGGAAAATCGTACAAGTATTTGAAAATGGGGCAAAAGACATTTTATCAAGAAACACACTAGTATGAATAAAAGTACATAGTTAAGGTTTTTGTTTCGTTATAACAGACAAATGAGGCCATCTACTGCTCTGGTAATATGTCCCGTACGGATTCTGCCTCTGCTGAAGTCTAGTCGTTTTTTTTATCTGGGACGACTGCGAAAGTAACCCTCCGCCACATTTCAATAAACCTAGCCGCTGCGATAGGGATCGGAGAATCGAATACTATGGGTACGCATAAAATCACCGGCTCTATTTACTGTTAAACTACTCCCACTAGAATGGTTTAAGGTTACCAAACAACTTGTTTACATGTTCAATTTGACACTGAAGGATTTTGAGATAAGACCCATAACTTAAATATAACAATTACAGCACTGGGAAGTTTTGTGGATAAAAACTAACAACCTTTTAACGACAGTGC
The DNA here is from genome assembly GCA_023313725.1 of Lithobius niger. NCBI lineage: Eukaryota > Metazoa > Arthropoda > Chilopoda > Lithobiomorpha > Lithobiidae > Lithobius > Lithobius niger. Next base: position 10,733 of record JAHWFP010237137.1, read on the forward strand.
TACCTTTTTCGTAGAAGGGTAGACAGATGGCTGTTTTTGGGAAGAAAGCCATTTTGTAGAAAACTTAAGAGCCAACCGGGGACAAATTGCAACTCTTGTAGAATATTCCTAATGAATATTTAATTAGTGTCGTTACAATCTTTGTCAATATTCTCCCACAAAAGGGAGACGTTGATAGTGACAAAAAGAGTAAAACATAGGCACTTAAAATTTAGGTGTGAAGGCCAAAATGGGAATTAACTGAGAGTTACTTAAGGATGAGCTCTCAACTGACCAAAATGACAAAATTAAAAATGCAGGTAAAAATAATTTTCAGTCAATTTGTACTGAAACGAAACGTTTAACAATTAAATGTTTAACGAAAATGCTGGCTTGATACAGCAACAATCACTAGATGCTTTCCAGGTTTGTCCAGTAGACTCTGAAGTTTTAAGATTTAAAATTCAGTAAATACACTATTTTAGGTTTGGTTGTTCCTAGATGGAGCCACGGTTGTAGCGATAAACTACTCATTGTTTAAAGAAAACATGCGCGGGAAATTTACTTGGTTAGATTTCCAGTTTACTTGCAACAAGAAAAAACTTTTAATTTAGAGAAAAACTACTTTAGGTTAGGTATTAAACTTCCGTTTTATTGGAAACACCAATTCAGTGCTAGAGCCATAATAAATGCATTTATTTCCACCCTATACTGACATAGAATTCACACTAAAACATTGGTCCTACTTTTAACAAAAAAAAAAAGACTGGGAAAAACTATGTTTAAGTTTTTTATTTGCTTAACACGCTGGTTTTTTAATTTAGATTAAAATCCGGCAACTTAACTTTACAAAACTCTGGAAAAAAATCAAAGCATATAGGGGGAACACTTTTAATGCCGACCTTTAAATCACTTGTTTCCAACTTATGATTGGGGGAAGTTAACTCACGTAACTTAAGCCATTTGTCAAAGCTAAACTCTCTAATTCTGGGTTTATCTGACATGACTAAACTTTTGTTTATATCACTAGCTGGCAAACTTCGTTTTATTTTGCCTTTAGGAGGCAGGTTCAACGCATTTTTCGTTGCTTGTTTACGCCAACAAAGATGGCGACAGTCCATCCATTGGTCAAGGGAGGGGACTTGGGTCTCATTATCTCGTAATGGGTTGACTTCCGAAGTCTTCAGCAGACCCCTTTCGTCTGCGCTTGAGGACTTAACGACGATTGGCGAAGGCACTGTGGGGGTTTGGGGCTTGACCAATCCCGCGGGGCTGGTTTATTTACAGCGGCTCTTACGTTTCTTTGATTGACGTGGGCCGTTTCTGACGGGGG
>JAHWFP010237137.1:13289-36499 GCA_023313725.1 Lithobius niger
TTGTTAGCAATCTGTTTATTGCGGGTTGTGAACTCGTCACAAAGTTGGGCTGCTTCAGCCAACGTCCCTAACTTAATTTGATCAGGGATCCATTTCCTAAGTTGGGTAGGGCAAGATTTATAAATCAAAATACATGAATACAAATTACAACAATGGCGGCCATGGGACAGTAGCGCTGCTGGTGGTTTTAGTCGATCTTCAAATGTAGATTTGAGAGTCTTTCAGATGGAAAGTCCGGATTTGGGCTTCCCCAAGAGTCTTGTATGGGGACAAGCTATTGAATGTTCAAGAGTTTGTAAGAATCGGACCATTATTGCAAAAACGGCGAGATATGCCTCCGCGAGGCATTTGGGTGCCTCGAGAAAAAAATTTTAAAATTTTTGAAAAACAGGCGTTTTTCGGTGGCGCTCGTTTACAAAGTTAAGCATCCAAATTAACTTCATGCATTTTAGCATTCAACTGAGCTAGATTATTTGTCTATTTGTTTAACCTTTTTATATATTCTTTTGGCCCCAGAAACGCTGCCATTAGTCCGAATTAATTCGACATCGGCATTCTACCAGACACGAATTTTAGTGTATATAATTAAAGGGTCCTAATTAAAGGGTCCTAACCTTAAACTGTCGGTATCGCTGCCACCCACGGTGGATTTAACTGTTAGTAGCTAAAATTAAAGATGGGCTACATATTTATTTTACACTAAAATACAATTAATCAAGTCTAGCAAACGACTGAAGCTTAAAACTCCTGGTTTTATTTTTGCGACAGAGAATGAAAGTACACTTTACATTAAGGTTTGCTTCTGAAAGCTTTTGATTACCAATTAATTAAATAGGCAACAAGTAGAATTTTCAAAAGTAGCAATTCACAATTCAAACAAACAACGCTTGTGTTTGAGTAAAAGTTTAAACTTTCACAATAGAAAAAGTAATATTAGGTGCTCCCGGAGACACCCACAAGACTCAACAGCTGCAACTGATCGATCTTTCTGATAGTATGATAGTATCTGTCTGATAGTATGTTTCTATGTGATCAACCGTCCACAGTTATGTTTCTAAGTTTTCCAAGTACAAAAAGATCAACCTCCCTTAGTTCCCTCGAGAACTGTTCTAAGTAATAAAAAGCCCGGCAATTTTACACTGAGGCATCAGTATGGCTCAATTTGACTTCCACATATATCAAACCGTCATTTAGTTTAGATTAAAAATCCATTTAAAGTAAACTGGAAAAGTTGGTTTTTAGTAAGAGAACCACTCTGACGTTATGGGGTGAGGAAACCTAAGATGCCGCTACAGGCGTCACCACCATAATTTTCCCTAGCTAGAGATTTAAGTTAAGTTTTAAACTAAAATTTAGAATATGGGGGTCCTAAACTGAACTTTCAAAAGCTAAACTATAACATACGAACCACTACCATCGTGCCCGGCATGGCATTCTCCGGACATGGCGTCTCCACTCCCGACTGGCGTGACCCTTCTCTAGCTTGAGATCTGTGAGCTGTGCTCTCCCGAGCAGCGCTCGGAGCTGTGCTAACGATTGAGTTCTTGGGCTGGGGTTTTATACACAATACCGGAAGTTGGCGCGGACGCCGAGTATAGCTGCGGGGGTCTGATTGGCTAAGGGCCTCGAGAACAATGGAAAGTGGGAGAAGAAGTCGGTTGAACAAAGGGACTGGGTGCAGAGCCGTTTAAAGGAGTAGGGACATGTAAAGACGGAAAAGATAGGCCTGTTTTGAGTTTAACTCAATTGAACATTGGGAAATAGGCCTTTACTTTGTATTATTGGCTACGGATTGAATATTTACATGTTTGTAACGTGAATAGGCTCTTGTTAAAGCTTAATACTTTGGCTTGGGTAATGCATAATACATTACTATTAAATTTTATAAGCTTTAACTGTAAACTGCAGTGTTATACACCACAACTAGTTTTGGCGGGGGAGGGGGGCAAAATTGAGGATTCGAAGTTTTTGCACAGTTTGACTTTCGGATTGGGTTTGAACAGATCTTTTATAAATATCATTTGGTTTTTAATAGTAGATCAAGCTATCAGTAGTGTTTGAAAGGTCTCAGTCGGGTCTAGAGGAGTACTGAAACAAACATATATACACTGAAAATTTGTGTCCGGTAGAATGCCAGGTCGAATTACGTTGGACACATGGTAGCGTTTCTGGGGGTAAAAGAATATAATAAAAGGATAAATGTGGTTAAATAAACTAGCTTAGTATGATGCTAAAACGCATTAAGTAACTGGGAACGTTTAACGTTTAAAATTTTGAAGTTAAAATTGATCGTTGTGAAAATTTTTCATATGGATTGCGGCCGACAAACACAATAAAAAATATCACACTTCAAATTGTTGTCTGTACAAATCATCGAGGTACAGTACCTGCGCAGAGGAAGCTCCTCCTAAAATGCACCAAGCTAGTGCTTTCGAGCTTTTTGCCCTAAAAGGAACAGGATAAAAATAAAAATACAAGAATACAAGTTTCAATAATGGTGGCCATGATGAAGGTGCGATGTGGTGGGTTTGAGGTGATCTTCAAACGTAGTTTTATGGTTCTTCCTGGCGGAAAGTCCGGATTTGGGCTTCCCCAAGAGTCTTGTATTTGGACATGCTATTGAATGTCGAAGAGTTTGTGAGAATCGGAGCATTATTGCAAAAACGGCGAGATTTGCCTCGGCGAGGCATTTGGGTGCCTCAAGAAAAAAAACTTCGAATTTTTGAAAAACAGGCGTTTTTCGGTGGCGCTTGTTTACAGTCCGTGCTGGTGAGGGTATATAGGAACAACAGAAGAGGCACTCCTGCATACGGTCCACAAACAAGTCTTTATTGCAATGCTGAGTATGATCCGCCTCGTTTTTGCATCAGAATTCCTTTCGTTCACAAAATGAGTGGTGGAGAGGATAACGCTCGACCAACGTTACTTACGTCTGCTGCATGATGGATTCGCACTGATTACAGTGACGAACAGTAAGGGCTGGTGAAGTGTAAAAGGCTTCAGATTCCCAGGTTACGTCCTAGGCCTACGCAATATGACGGTTAGGCCTACAGCTGACTGTTGCATTCAACATGCTTTTTACGGTTGGAGACTTGTTAGAGGAAGAAAAAAAGGAAGGATTCTTTTTACACGAGTGAAGGTAAAAAGGAAAGCACAGTAACGAGGTCGGAGTTGTTACAAAGGGAGTTAACAATGCGAACACCACTGCATAGCAGTAAAGCGGTGTTAATTTACAATTGCTGCCTTAGGACAGACTGTAACAGAAAGCATGATGCATTGTTACAGATGTAAGGCATTGTTATGGCCAATTACAAGTACAGACACATTGTTAAAAGACACTACTCAATTAGTTAAAGAGCTCAGTGGTATAAATAATAAATAACGCCTTATTAAGCAAAAGGGAGTCAACTGATTGGGAACTTAGTAGGCAACACTAAAATCCGGGAAGGGTCGGGAGACACTCGCGTTACGTAATCGTTCCCACAGTTTTAAGTTATTAGTTTTTTAGCAGTGATTTTTGCAGTTTTTTCATGTATTTGAGTGGCATAAAATCAAGTTACAGCGACAAAAATAGGCCTAAGTGAAGCGCAATTTTCTTTCATCCCATCTTTGGAGGTGCCTTGGTTCACACACGCACTTTTTTTTCAAGTACACATTGAGCAAAAATGTTCTGTACTTAAATCTGTTAACATAAATGCAGTCAAGTACAGGATGTACTTCATTACAGGATTGACTTCATTAAAAAGAAAATAGCTCATCCCACCCCTTCCCCCCATTTTCAAAAATGGTAAAAAAGGGACTTTTTTTCCGAGTACACATTGCGGTATATCGCACAATTTTACATTTTAAGAGAGACGGCACAGAGATTATTGTTTTTTTTTTAATTTTTCTAATGGGGAACATTTTTACTCAATGTGTACTTGAAAAAGTCCTTTTTTTTTTATCATATTTGCAAACGGGGGGGAGGGGGAATGGGCTATTTTCTTTTTAATGAACTTTAACACATCCTGTACTTGACTGCATTTATGTTAACGGATTTAAGTACAGAACATTTTTACTCATTGTGTACTCGTTGTGGAGTAGGACCAAATGAAAGATAATGAAATTGCGCTTCACATATTTGTCACTGTAACTTGATTTTATGCCACTCAAATACATAAAAAAAACTGCAAAAAAAAAAAAAAAAACTAATAACTGTTAAAAAAAATAAAAAAAAAATAAATTAAATTTTATTTAAATGTGGCGAGCAATTAACCGCACGATTAATTTACGGATGAGCAATTTTCCCGGCAACCAATTTTCTTAGCGAGCAATTGTCCGTGAGCAATTTTCCGGGGAGCAATTTTCTGCGAGCAATTAACCAGACATGCCGCGTCATCCACACAGTAGACGAATTGGCTCTCCTGCCGGGCTCGTATATCCCCTCGTTTGCGCATGCACCAGCACAGGCCTCCGTATATAAACGCTCAGGCCTCCGTAGACTCGATCCGGAGCGCTCTTCATCTTTCTTCCTAGGGCACCATGTTGTGTAATTGCTCTTCTGGCTCTCCGGTCCAACAACAGATATTCTCCTCGGAGCCGGGTGCAACCTTTGGACCATTGGCTCTTTCTTTTATCAAGGGTTCCCCTTCGGGGCGAGTCGGTCCACCATTCGGTTCACCGTCGGTCTCACTTCGGTCCCTGGAGGTGCACACGGTTACCTTGGACCACCTCTCCATGCTTACGTTGGACCGCTTCCAGGTTTCTGACATCCAGCCATGCATCTGCATTCAGGTGCTCTTGACCGTGTACTAAAGCAAGCATGGGAAACCGGGTCACCGGTAACCGGGAGATTGAGCATCGCCTACTTTCATCTTGATGACGGTACGCCATTCTCTGAAGAGGACCGTCCCTGGGCTTTCTAGCCGCTACTTTGACCCAAAGATTTTCGCTTCTGTCACCACTGTTCCCTCATTGCTGTCTCCGCATTCAAGTGCTTTATCGTTTAGTACTAAACATGCAGAACCAGACGACCGGATACCGGTACCCAACCGTCCTACTTCCATTAGCTTGCTGCTCACCTATCCTTTTTCGCTTTCAGCTCTCTCCATCAGACATTGGCAAGGATTTGCCGGACATCAGCACGCCATCTGTCCCCTCGCTTGCAGTCGGAACCGGGATGTAGTGGCGGACGCTACGACGGCTGAGGTGCTTGTAGCGCCCCGACATGATTGGTTGACGAGTATTGTTTAGCATCAAGTTTTGGTGACTGTTACGACTTTTCACGTTAATAAGCACAGCATGGGCTTACAGTCCCGGCATGGGGAAAGAAGCGTCGGTGTCCTAACTCTAGGCCTAACCTTAATGCTACTGGTAATTTCACTGCCACCAACGGTGGAATAATTTAATTGCTTAAATGAAGTATAAAGCTAAACGGGATACGTAATAGTTCACACTTAAAAACAATTAATCTACTGGGGAACGAAACTGAAGTTTGAAACCCTTGGTTTTTATTTTAAAACATCAGAAAATGAATATATAAAACACTTTTACATTTACAGTTCACTAGTCTTGGCTTAAACAAGTTTGAGAAGCACTTGGCTTGAATTTACACTTTTGGAAAATTCACTTAAACAAGAACAACGAAGTTGATTCTTAAACACACTTAATTTTGATTAGAAAAAGTATTTTTATCTTAGGTTCCAATCCTGGAATACCCAGCAAGCTGAACCGCGTCCGCTAAGTTACAACTATATTTGACAACTGTAGTTTTCAAGTCGTCCAACAGTTATTTTTTCCTGAATCCACGAGGGTCAAACCGTCCCTTTGTTTACATTTAAAAACGAACAAAGAATGAACTTGGTTTTTTAGAAAGAGATTCCTACTCTAACATTATGGTGGTAGGGACCAGGAATGCCGATTTGGCTTACCAACCATAAAGACTCCTAAGCTAGAGGTTAGTTAATTAGTATTGGGGGGGGGGTCCTAAAGATAAACTTTTAAGCTTAAACTAGTTACATACGAACCACTACCATTTTGCCCGGCATGGCATCCACGGACGTGACATCTCCACTCCCGACCGGCGTGACCCTTCTATCTTGTGAGATCTGTGAGCTGTGCTGAGGAGGGAGTGTTGGGGGCCTTTTTATGCTAGAGCAGCGGATTCTCGCGACCAAAGTGCGGACGCCGAGGAGAGCTGCGGGGGTCTGATTGGTGGAGGGCCAGGAGAACAATGGGAAAGTCGGTAGAGCAAAGGGTTTTGGTGCAGAGCCGTTTGAAGGAGTAGGGACATGTTAAAGATAGGCCAAATTGAGTTTTCAACTCTTGAACATTGGGAAATGCCTTTACATTGGGATATTGATTATTGATTGAATATTTACATGTGAACTTGGTGAAATGGCTCTTGTTAAAGCTTAGTACTTTGGCTTGGGTAATGAATAAATCATTATGTAGCGGCGCTGACTGCCTGGCGCTGGTGCTTCCAATCTAGCCCCGCTATCTGGTGTATTCATCCGGTGCTTTTAAAGTAATGACGGTGACTGTTTTGACCTTTACGCAAAATAGCCTGCTCTCTACTGACCCGATGTTGGGGGTAGGGAACTCTTATGCCTGGGCATCTATGTAGCGGCGCTTACAGGGTCTTGAGGTGCCTACTGTCTATAGCACCGACATCTGGCGTACTTTTGGATATTTTAGATGAATTCATAAATGGCAGTTTTTACTGAGTTGTGAAAACAGCATAGCGTGTCTACTGCACGGTTAGGAGAAGAGCGTCAGCGTCCTACCTACGTTATGAAGACCTATCTAATCATGGTTCGCTGCCACCACGATGGGTAATTAATCTAATTGCCTACTTCGGAGTTAGAATAAAAATGGTTTTGTAATTAAAATAACCCTTGCAAATTAAATTGGACTCGAAGTCAAAAATGTTGTTCCAAACAACTTTCTTTTCTGTTTTAATAAAACGTTACAAGATTTATACACGCGTAGTAACTAGTTGGTTACGAAAAATAGAACTGCGGCTTTACAATAAAAAGCACTGGATTTACAATTAAATCGACACTGAACTTGAAGTTAAGGTTCACATTACAATTTTGACTAGAAAAAGTCGGAGTGAGTTATCGCAACTCTCTAAGTTACAAACATGACCCTTGCAGAATATAAAAGTCTTTGAAAGCTTTAGCAACTCTTGCACTAAAATCAATCAATCAATCATCACACTGAATATAGGTTAGCGTTATAAGGAAAACTAGCTTTTGAAAACTCCTGCTTCAACGATAACACATGCTAGATCTCGGTGATCTTGGGAGTTCATAAACAAAGAAAAAAAGCCGGTTTTTAGGAAGGGGACCTTAAACCCTTAAATTATGGGTGCCCTAAACCAGAATGCCGATTGCGTTTGGCTAACCATAAGTTCCCTCAAAGTCTAGTAGTTTAAATTTAAGACTAAAAATTTAGAAATTCTGTTCCAAAAATTAAATTTTATTAAACTAAACTAGTTACCCTTGAACCACTACCTTGCCCGGCATGGCTACCTTCGGACTGGACATCTCTGCTCCGACCACCGTAGGCGACCTCTAGCCTCTGAGTCCTTGAGCTATGCTAACGAAATTCTCTCCTGGCTTGGTTTTATAGCTGCTGCCTGGCAGTCAGGGAGAGGGAAACCGCTTTCCTGTAGGAGAGCGACGAAGGGGGGGGGGGGTGTGAGGTAGAGGGATCGCTTGGGGAGGAGGAGTGACTGACTCAACCCGGCCAGGCTGACACTACCGGAAGTAGTCATGGCAGCACGGACGGGCATGGTAGCCTTGCACTGCCAGTGGTGGTGCAGTGCAGTGGTGGGGAAAGTAAATACTGACTTCTGATTGGAAGGGAATTGAAGGAGCTTGGATGGCAAAGGGAATTGCCGACTTTGGGTGTTTTTAGAGGCCTTGGCTTGAGGATTGCATAGAGTTAAACTCAACGTGAAAATAGGCCTATACATTTTTTTATAAAACTACAATGTTATGCATTGCAACTATTGAAGGAAGGGGAGGGGGGACGAAGTTTGATGCTTAAATTTTAAATAAATGGTTATTAATTGAAGGCAAAGGCTTTGTTGTGCATTCGGAATTGAGATCACTATCGTCGGATCCCTGAAATAAAAATACAAGATACACACTAAAAATGTCTGGTAAAATAATCGTAGTTGTGTTGCCATTTTGACCAAGGTAGAGTTCATGAGAAAAGGTTACGTTAAATAATGCTTTTATAAAAGCCTAGGCAAAAGATTAAATAAACCAGCTTGTGTTTTAAAATGCTATAACACATAAAATTTTAAATGTATTATCGCAGCCGCAAAAATATCGTTGTTGTGGTCAAAGTTTTTATAGTTGCTAAAATCGTCACCTTAGTAAAATAAAAACATTGAGGACTTATAAAACATGTAAACTAGCACAGCACTAAACTAGTCGGCTTTATGCCTAGAAATAAATTCGAGAAATACAAATAAATATGTACATGTTTGTAGAAAATGGCGACGGAAATTGCGTGCGTCGGCACTCAGTTTGAGCACTTTTTGAAAATTGAGTTGGAGACCAAAGTATGGTGAAATTTCAAGTTCTGTTTTCACAGGAAGTCGGATAAAGTTCGGGTTTATTAAATGCTGCAAACTAGAGTCGATTTGGCCCATTTTCTAGGAAGATACGAATTTCTGAAGCTGGAGGTGGAGAAATAGGCCTAGCGTTTTTTGACGCTAAGAAAAAAAAAAGTGTCCCCGAGTTGTTGATGGTTGGTGTCGGGTCTCCTAACCAATCGACAGGAATTGTAGGCCTCATGCCTTTACATCTAAAATATCACTACAATAATCTATATATTATCGCTGCCACCAGGTGGGAATTTAATAGCGATCCAGGTTTAAAGGGCAGTTAAGTTGACTAACCTTAAACTAGCTATTAATCAAACAAAGTCAAGTGTTAAATAAAAACTCGTGGTAGTTTTTAATAAAACATGAAATGCAAAATATTTACTTTGGACTTACAGAAAGAAGTTCAGTGAACTTCAAAAGCTTTATCTTTAAAAGCAAGGCAAGTTTAACCTTACTTAAAAACAGGTAGCTTTTAGTTTTAACAGTAATCAATACACCCTACCATCTGTAAGTATCAGAGTTCCATCTAGAAGGCCTAACTGCTTCAGTAATACCTTACGTGATTTTGGTGAGGTCCCTTTTTAAATAACCCATTTAGTTAAAATAAAAATAAATAAGAGCGCTGTGGTTAATATTTAGAAAAGGGGTTTTTAGGAAATGGTCCCTAAATACTTAAGTATGTAGAGAGGTTTGGTCAAACTTGCCGATGGCTTAACTCTCTACATAACGCGAAAATTGCCTAGTCGAATTAAAAATTTTAAACTATAAAATTTAGGATATCTTGTCCTAAAAGTTAAATTTTTTAAAAGTTAAACTAGTTCTGTTACGTCCATAACAACTACTACCTCCTGCCCGGCTTAGCAGTGGAGAGGCCCCAGATACGGAGTAGCGAGAATCGGCAGTTCGTCTGTGAGCTTGGCTGGCGATTGAACGCGACTTTTGTTTATATAGCTACAAGGTGGACTTGCTGACGTAGGCGCGCGGACCCCAGGGACTGCGACGTTTAGTATTGTAACAGTAGTGACGTCACGATGACGCGTGCAACAGACTGTCGGCTGGAGGTTGGGCCTGTTGCTATGCAACATGATTGACAGCTCCCTGGCATTGTTTGTAGGCAAGAGACGAAGTCGGCTTGTGAATGGCTGAGCGCCAGTTTTCTGAAAAATGGTGCGTCCTGATTGTAGTGGCGGCGACCCAAAACAGTGTGCCGGCAAACGTCACTAATCGTACTGGTGCGGATACTGTATTGCAAAGTTAGGCTACTGGTCTTTCTTTCCAATATTGCTGGATTTCAGGACAACAAGCATAGCAGGCCACTATTCAAGGAGGGAGCGACGTTGCGGACTAATGCTTTAATAAAACTAACCTAACTTGGCAAGCGGTAATACTTTGCTGCCACCATGGGAAAAAACGTACATTTACTGGCAGTTAACTTTAAACTAAAATTTTCTAAGTTTAAGTAACTAAGTAAATAAGGGTTGGAAACACACTGAAGCTCTATTTACATTTATTGAACATTGGTTAATAAAATATTTACAAAAGTGTTTCGTTTGCAGTTTAATTTTTGTTAAAACAAATCTTGGTTTTAGATTTCAGCAACAACAAAAATAAATCGTTAAGCAAATCATGCTTAAAACTCAAGTATCAACAACGATCAAGAAATTTTACTAACTTCAAACTAGAAGTACATTTTCGCAAAAATGCAAGTTATATTGAATAAAACTTCAACTCACATGATGTCACTGACGACGATTCACATGCAACTTTTAGTTGTCTGGTTAAGATGCTAGTCTTTGGTTTTACATTGGAAAAAAAATTCACGTTTTGAAATTTGTAACTTGAAACGGGAATGAAATTGAAGAAAAAGTTATTCTTCTCCAAAAGTTATTTCACCTGCAAAAACCTACCCCGATCACGATAATTAAGTTTAAGTTACATTTAAGTTTTCAAATAAATGTCCTAAACGAAATTTCAAGTATAACTAGGTTAACTTACATGTCCAATACCTTTGCCCCGTTTTGGCGCAGTTTGCAGCGGCAGAAGAACATCGCTCTCCTAGAAAACGTGACTATGGGTAGATGCGAGGTCAAGCTATACTAACAGTATTTTCTCAAGCTTGGGTTTTTATACTTCGGAAACGGATCCAACTTGCCTTCTGCGCGACCCCGAGGAATGCTAAACATGTAAGGCAGCTTAAGATTTGTTCAGAGCCTATATTTCCAAGTATCCAATTCACCGGCTCGAGTCACTTCCGGTTTGCATGCGAGAGCCGATCGTTTTTACTTATGCAAGTAAAATTCCAACTTGGCGCTAAAGCATTGAGCCGAGGTAGCGGACACTTTTTGCCTTATAATTTTAAAACTACCCAACCGAATTTAAAAAGATAAATATATGTAGAATCTGAACATTATTAAGATCAAAGGCTAAGCATCTTTTGATTTAAGACAGACTTTGAAAAAAATAATAAGTGAAAACAGCGACATTAGCGCTAACAAACCTGTGTCGTACACGTGAGTTGTTGCAAGTTATAAACAGTTTCAGACATCAATAAAATCGATTATTATGCTGTGTGAAGTACCCCTATTGTTTGTGAGAGGACTTTAAACAATTATGAAACGTGTAGGTAACGTAATCTACATGGCTGTATGCCAAACTACAACGATGTGTGTCACAATTTTTAGCAGCAGCGCTGTTTACATTTTGGTATTTATTGTAAAATAAATAAATTCGAAATTGAAGATTTCAGGCCTTCAAGTAAGACCACTTGGGTTTTCTCGACGATATTCCAAGATTTCAGCGATTTTAGTGTAAAAGTTCAATTTCTCCAGTACCGTAAAGAAAATGTTGCAAATTCCTTACACGCCCCCACAAGGGAGACTTTATTTCAGGGTTCACATGAACGTTGAAATAACGGCTGGAAACAAAGATTAGTGCAAAGACAACATGTCTTACCAATCATGTTACCAAGCCAATGTAAAATTAACTGACAAGTAATTTCACAACAAGCAAGAAAATTAAAGGGATTTGCAGTAAAGTTCAAGCTAAAAAGTTCATCCATTTTTAAGAAGTCCATCAAAAAAACAGGAAGTCATAAAGACTCTGCTCTCGGAAAACTGGTTGTTTTTACATAATAAAAACATAGCATGCATGTCAAATGATATCTGGTAATACGTCCCTAACTGGTCCGAGTTATGTCAAATTGCATTTTTTTTAGCCAAGAAAATACCAAAAAACTTCCAGCCGTCCACACCCAACCTAGCTTACAATAAGGGTTAGAAGGGTGCTTCCTATCGGCACGTAACAAAAGATAAGCTCTATTTAACAATACATTGCTTTAACACTGGTGGGTTTGAAGGTATACCCCACAACTTAAGTTTGTCCATATAACTCAACAAGGTATCTAATTATTTTTCTTGAAAAAAACTAGCCAAGAACATCATAACCTTTAGACGCATAAGGAAAAAGTACATCGCTTAACCCTTTAGCTACGAGGAAGATACATTTTTCAGTTCGCAATGTCCGGAGAAATGTAACAAACCCTAAGTTTACCTCTTTCACGTACAGGTAGGACAACATCTTTTTACAGAGGAAGATTTTCGATAAAAACTCAAAAGGATAAGTCGGGGTCAATTATTCCGATGTGCTCGTAGCGAGCAACTCACTTGGGTCGTCCAATGTCAGAGGCCTATCTTCCACAAAAGAAAGAAGCTGTAGGCATCCGTCAGAGGAATCATTGGCCCTTAAAATTTGGGCATAAAATTTCCAAAACCGAGGAAAAAAACGAAAGTCCCTTGAAGGTTGTACTTTCAGCATACCTAGAGATGAGAAATTAAAATCTCACTAGCCTTAACTTTTAAACATTTCAGAAAAAGTTAAATTTAACTAAACTTCATATTTAAGTTTACTAAGAGCATCTGCGTTCAAATGTTCCTTACCGGGTTTGTATTTTACCTGGTAGTCATGGTCTTGTAATGCTAGGCTCCACCTCAGGAGTCTAGGGTTTTTACCGGCCATTTGTTTGAGCCAGTGCAATGGATTATGATCAGTTTCGATGTAGAACTTAGTTCCATACAAGTATGGCCTAAGTTTGGCTACTGCCCACACGAGGCAAGCACATTCTTTTTCAGTTGTGCCAAAGTCTTGTTCTCTGGCAGTCAGTTTTCTGGAAATGTAGAGGCATGGACGCTCTTCTCCACCCAGATTCTGGGAAAGGACCACGCCCATTCCTCTCTCACTGCAGTTACACTGGACCGTGTAAGGTTGATCAAATTCGGGTGCTCTTAGCACTGGCTAAGAAACAAGGGCTCTCTTGAGAGTATCAAATGCCTCCTGTTTAAGGTTATCCCACAAGATTGGGTCAGGACCATCTTTCTTCAAAGCATCTGAATCTGGGTGGAGAAGAGCGTCCATGCCTCTACATTTCCAGAAAACTGACTGCCAGAGAACAAGACTTTGGCACAACTGAAAAAGAATGTGCTTGCCTCGTGTGGGCAGTAGCCAAACTTAGGCCATACTTGTATGGAACTAAGTTCTACATCGAAACTGATCATAATCCATTGCACTGGCTCAAACAAATGGCCGGTAAAAACCCTAGACTCCTGAGGTGGAGCCTAGCATTACAAGACCATGACTACCAGGTAAAATACAAACCCGGTAAGGAACATTTGAACGCAGATGCTCTTAGTAAACTTAAATATGAAGTTTAGTTAAATTTAACTTTTTCTGAAATGTTTAAAAGCTAAGGCTAGTGAGATTTTAATTTCTCATCTCTAGGTATGCTGAAAGTACAACCTTCAAGGGACTTTCGTTTTTTTCCTCGGTTTTGGAAATTTTATGCCCAAATTTTAAGGGCCAATGATTCCTCTGACGGAGGCGCACAAATTTGAGCATAACGGTGCAAATATCGTTGATAATAACCAACTAATCCTAAAAAGGATCCAACATCTTTTTTCATTTGGGGTCTGGCAAAATTTTGCACAGCTAAAACTTCCACTTCAGAAGAACGACTACCATCGCCTACTTCATGTCCCAAGAAGGTAGCTTTCTGACAAGCCGCTTGACTCTTAGTTGCATTTACGGTAAGTCCTGCTTTCTTTATAGCAGATAAAAAGATGAATACATTTTCGAGATGTTGGGGCCAAGTTTCGGCTCCCACAGCTGTGTCATCCTGGAAGGGTGTCACAAACTCTTCCATCTCTCTGGTAATTTGATACATTGAGCTTTTGAAAGCAGAACGGGGCATTTTTCATCCCCATGTTCACGATCAGGGGCTCAAATTTTCCAATAAGGGTTGTGATGGATGGCTGGCTGGCATTTGGGGTCAGTTTTACTTGCCAAAATCCTCTATTTAAGTCAAAAATCGAGATGTACTTCCGCTTAGAAGCTTTCTCTAAACACTCCTCAATATTAGGTATTGGGTAATCTTGTGTTTCAGAATTGTTATTTAATTCTCGGTAATCTGCTACTGGTCTAGGTTTAGCATCTTCTTTTTGAAGGATAATCATGGGACTACCGTGTGGAGAGTTTGTTTCTTTAAGCAGACTAAGTCCGAGCATTCTCTGGACTTCAGTAACAATCAAGTCTTTTCCTAACTTGCCATGTCGGTAATACTTATTAGGTTTCACCTTTTCATCAAGCAGTTTGATGTCATGGGTTACTAAATCTGTACAACCTGGGAGTGTAGAAAATACTCCTTCAACCTTTTGAAATAAATTCAATAAATCCAATTTCTGTTCTTCAGAAATGTCACCTATTCTTTTGAACAAACTCATGGCTTCCAGTCCAGTTAAAGGGCCGTCACCGGGGTTTCCAGTCCAAATGAATTCCTTATGAAGGGCTTCTTTTTCGTTAGCATGAGTATAATTGCATAAACCTTCCCTAGGGATATAGGTTTTCATGAGGTTCACACGATACACAGTATCTTGTTGTCTGCCACTGATTTTGGACACTAAATAATTTGTATCTGAAAGATGTTTCAGTACAGTACAAGGACCATCACAATAAATATCTAGTTTATTGGCTCTAGAAGGCTTTAAAATCAAAACTTTATCCCCTTCTTTAAACTTCCTTTCTACAGCTTGAGTCATAGCAGGAGCCTATAGAAAACAACTAGGAGCGTGTCTCGGTAACTTCCACTACAGTGTTAAGTCAGGAGCGGTTACAGTGGTGTACAAATTTGTTAGCAGAGGTCGCCACCTGCATCAGATGATTAGAGGTGTGCGTCACGTTCTCAAGGCTAATTTTCTATCCTTTGTTTTTAAACAATAAGTGTTTAACATGGAAACAATACCAAAGTAATAATAAAAAAACTAAACAGACAATCAGTTGTTCTTAAGTTGCTCTAGCCAACAATAAAATAGAGCGTTGCTTTCGTAGTACACGTCTGCTTCGCGTGCTAAGTTTCAGTTTTGATTTTAGATAACTTGGCGCAGGCGCAGTTTTGTTGCTCCTTCTGGTGTTAGTACATCGTACTAAATTAAGCACGCCTAACATCGACCAGCCATGCACACACGCTCCTAGTTGTTTTCTATAGGCTGGTCATAGTAGGTTTTATTTTTCGCCTGGCCTGTCTGCATGTTTTCCACTGCCAGTTCGCGTACAAACTTGAAACGCTGCAATAAATCCAACACGATTTCAAGTACAGGCGGATGAACATCTGGTTCAATCCACTGATTCTTTAAAACATCCAAGGGTACTTTTAGGTTTCGTCCATAGATAAGCTCAGCGGGAGCAAAGCCAGTGCGCTCGTGAGGTGCGGTGCGAAACGCAAACATGGCTCCTGGGAGACATTGTTCCCAGTCTTCTGGGTGTTCGTGACATACGGCTCGTAACACGGCTTTAAGTGTACGATGGAACCGTTCTACTGAATTACTTTGCGGGTGATTAACTGAAGAGTTAATTGTCTTTATACCACATTTTTCCAAGAATAAGGTGGTTAATTCACTAACAAAACAAGATCCAAGATCTGTCTTCAATGAAAAAGGGAACCCAAGACGTGAAAATATTTCCAATAGTGCATCTACTACTGACTGGCTATCAGCTGTTTTTAGGGGAATAGCTTCCGGTACCTTTGTGGCATTCTGATTGAGGCCACCATAGTCGGAGTCCTGAAATAAAAATACAAGATACTCACTGAAAATATCCGGTAAAATAATTGGAGTTGTGTTTGCCATTTTGATCAAGGTAGAGTTCATGAGAAAAGGGTACGTTAAATATTGCTTTTATAAAAGCCTAGGCAAAAGATTAAAATAAACCAGCTTGTGTTCGAATGCTATAACGCATAAAATTTAAAGCGTATTATCGCAGCCTCAAATAATAACATGAGAGTAGTCGAAGTTTTCATGGTTGCTTAAATCGTCACCTTAGTAAAAATAAAAACGTAGAGTACTGGTGCATCTAAAACAACACTAAGCTAGTCGGCTTTATGCCTTCAAAATAATTCGAGATACAACTCAATATTTACAAGTTGTTTTGGGGAAAATGGCGACTTGAATTGCGTGCGTCGGCGCTCAGTTTGAGCACTTTTTCAAACTGCTGTAGTGAACAAAGTATGTTGAAATTTAAAGTTCTGTTTTCGCAGGATCACAGATAAAGTTTAGGTCTATTAAATGCTGAAACCCAGAGTCGTTTTTCCATGAAGATACAAATTTTTGAAGTTGAGGTGCAGAAATAGGCCTAGCGCTCGTAGCGCTAAGAAAAAAAAATAGTCCTCTAGTTTTTGATAGTTAGTGCCGGTTCTCCTAACCAATCTTCAGGATTTTAGGCCTCATGCCTTTACAATGCAAGGGCAGTGAACGACGGTCCTACGATGCAAGTCGCCAACCCGACTCTTCATGAACAATTTTGTTTGAGCATCAAAAGTGGCAACTTCCTAAATCAATCGCACATTCTTGTCAAAATTGTTCGATTTCCGATTAGTCTCGCAAATCGAACTGCGATTCTATACCTCACATTACCAACCCTCCTAACTCTATATCACACTGTATTACAGAGAAGGAGAGTAACATGCATTTGAAAACAGAAAATTTCATGTTCCCAACTAAGGTCATGCAATTATTTTCCCACTTTATTTCCCATCTTAGCCTGTTTTGTAAAGTGTATTAAACTTTTTAATTGCGTAAATTAATTCAACAATCCCGTATTTGTATCCCAAGGGACCCTGCCCTAGTTTCTCGTGTGTGTACGTGTGTGTTCTTCATACTAATGTTTATTTAATCCAAGTGAGATTTTAAACTTCTTCGCTTTACAATTTAGTCTGCAGTTAGCCATAGTGTTATCCTTGAGTGGGCCAACTCCCCATCCAGTCAATTTAATTTGTGTCTTGGTACCTCTATGCACTGCCGGTATCATTCGCACAGTCATAGCCAACTAAATTTGAAAAATCCTTGGAATATGTGAATCCGGATTCCCCTCCTCACATCCACTCTTGTTGTTAATGCCAATGCTTTGGAAATTTCGTGTGGTATCATTCACACTCAACCCACATGAAACGTGTCATGTGTTTTTAAAGTTTATTTCGAAAGTCATATTTTAACAATGTTAATTGTATACATGATTAATCCTCATTACCAATCATGTATGTGGTGTTTATCATTCCGGCCATTTTTAACTAAATTTAAATTTTATATGGTTATACATGACCTATTTCATTACCAATCATGTATGTGGCGTTTACCATTCTGGCCACTTTTAATTTAAATCGAAACCCAACGTAGAAGTATACATGACCTATTCCCCATTACCAATCATGTATGCAGGTTTTACCAGTCCACCCGTAGTCATCAACAACCAGCACCAACATCGCCTGTGGGGGGGTCCTGATTCCCATTTATGCTCCCCTGTATCGCAAAAGAACATGCACATGGATTAACATCACCTGAATAGGCGATCTCTGTCAATTTCACTTATCTTTTAATCCGTCCATGTTCCATACATTTCTCCCCCGCATGTGCCTCTCCATCAGCATTTTTCCACTCTCTGGTCATCCATGTGCCCTTGTCTTTGTATCACTTCTGCAATCAACCAAATCACAAGAAGAAAAAAATTACAACAGTTCTTATTTCATGAACACTTCAATTATTCAACATTTTTAGGCTACCCCTAGCCTTATGTCCACTATCCTGTAATAAAGTTCAATAAAATTATATTTCCCCATTTTCTGTGTACATGTTTTATTAATTTTCACTTGTATTTTCTTTCTGTCGGATTTATTTTCCGGCAAGAGGGTGTTTTTAGAGAGCTTTAGAAAGTGACCACGACCACTATTTTGGTTTCACATGACCTCAATTTTAAGGTCACCAATGTCTTCAAGGGTTATTTTTGTCAACAGCGGGGATGCGACATGGATGCGGAAGCACAAAGGTTACCCCTTGCTCTACTTCGGTGTCTACGTCATGTAAAGGCATGAGGCCTAAAATTCCTGTCGATTGGTTTTTTCTTAGCGTCAAAAAACGCTAGGCCTATTTTTCCACCTTCATCTTCAAAAATTCGTATCTTCCTACAAAATGGGCCAAATAGACTCTAGTTTGCAGTGTTTAATAAACCCGAACTTTATCCGACATCCTGTGAAAACAGAACTTGAAAATTCGCCATACTTTGGTCTCCAACTCAATTTGAAAAAGTGCTCAAACTGAGCGCCGATGCACGCAATTTCCATCGCCATTTTCTACAAAACACGTACATATTTATTTGTATTTCTCGAATTTATTTACAGGCATTTTACATTTACATAGGTATTTCTAGGTATTTTCTAGGTATTTACGTAGCATTTTAAAACACAAGCTGGTTTATTTAATCTTTTGCCTAGGCTTTTATAAAAGCATTATTTAACGTAACCTTTTCTCATGAACCCTACCTTGTTCAAAATGCAACACAACTACGATTATTTTACCGGACATTTTCAATGTGTATCTTGTATTTTTATTTCAGGGCTCCGACCATAGTGATCTCAATTCCGAATGCACAACAAAGCCTTTGCCTTCAATTAATAATCGTTTATTTTAAATTTAAGCATCAAACTTCGTTCTTCCCCCCCCCTCCTTCCTTCAATAGTTGCAATGCATAACATTGTAGTTTTATAAAAAAAAATGTATAGGCCTATTTTCACGTTGTTATGAGCTAACTCAATGCACTTCTCAAGCCAAGGCCTCTAAAAACACCCAAAGTCGGCAATTCCCTTTGCCATCCAAGCTCCTTCCATTCCCTTCCAATCAGAACTCAGTATTTACTTTCCCCACCACTCAGAGTGCAAGGCTACCCTGCCCGTCCGCGCTGCCATGCCTACTTCCGGTAGTGTCAGCCTGGCCGGGTTGAGTCAGTCACTCCTCTTCCCCAAGCGATCCCTCTACCTCACCCCCCCCCCCCCCCCCTCCGTCGCTCTCCTACAGGTCCACGGTTTCCCTCCTACTGACTGCCAGGCAGCAGCTATAAAACCAAGCCAGGAGAGAATTTCGTGAGCATAGCTCAAGGACTCAAGGCTAGAGGTCACTACGGCGGTCCGAGCAGAGATGTCCAATCTGAAGGTTGCCATGCCGGGCAAGGTAGTGGTTCAAGGGTAACTAGTTTAGTTTAAGATAATTTGATTTTTGAAACAGCATTTCTAAATTTTTAGTCTTAAATGTAAACTTAACTTCTAGACTTTGAGGGAACTTATGGGTAGCCAAACACAATCGGCATTTTGGTTTAGGGCACCCATAATTTAAAGGTTTAAGGTCCCCTTCCTAAAAACCGGCTTTTTTTCTTTGTTTATGAACTCAGTGTTCATTAAATAATCCAAGATCACCAAGATCTAGTATGTGTTATCATTGAAGCAGGAGTTTTCAAAAGGTAGTTTTCCTTATAACGCTAACCTAGATTCAGTCTGATGATCGATTGATTTTAGTGCAAGAGTTGCTAAAGCTTTCAAAGACTATTTTACATTCTGCAAGGGTCATGTTTGTAACTTAGAGAGTTGCGATAACTCACACCGACTTTTTCTAGTCAAAATTGT
Organism: Lithobius niger; assembly: GCA_023313725.1. Taxonomy (NCBI): domain Eukaryota; kingdom Metazoa; phylum Arthropoda; class Chilopoda; order Lithobiomorpha; family Lithobiidae; genus Lithobius; species Lithobius niger. The sequence goes on from JAHWFP010237137.1 coordinate 32,879, forward strand.
AATGTGAACTTTAACTTTAAGTTCAGTGTCGATTTAATTGTAAATTCAGTGCTTTTTATTGTAAAGTCCCAGTTCTATTTTTCGTAACCAACTAGTTACTACGTGTGTATAAATCGTGTCATGTTTTACTAAAACAGAAAAGAAAGTTGTTTTGAACAACAATTTTGACTTTTAGTCCAATTTAATTTGCAAGGGTTATTTTAATTACAAAACCATTTTTATTCTAACTCCGATGTAGGCAATTAGATTAATTACCCATCGTGGTGGCAGTGAACCATGATTAGATAGGTCTTCATAACTTAGGTAGGATGCTGACGCAATTCTCCTAACCCTCCAGTAGACACGCTATGCTGTTTCCACAACTCAGTAAAAACCGCCATTTATGAATTCATCTAAAATAACCACAAGTACGCCAGATGTCGGTGCTATAGACAGTAGGCACCTCAAGACCCTGTAAGCGCCGCTACAGTCAGAGAGTAGGTGGGATCGACCCACCGCCGCTTTGACAGCTTATTTACAACTGACTGATGCGTGAGCTACGAGCATTGGTAGTTTCGATTTTGGGGGATGCCAGTTTCGATTATGGTCCCTATGCGACGTCACAATGACCCCAATCGTTTGACCACTCACGTGAACTCCCCAAAACTCGAGAATAAAGTTTGACTGTTGCTTTCTCATACGAATTTGTATTTTAGCCTTATTTGACTGCTTTTCTCGAGTTCACCAAATCTCAACCAAATCATGGGACCTAAAAAATGTTTTCCCACCAAAACCCATATTGCCCCCTCAACTGGCCAAACCATTTTCGATCGTACGGCTCAAGTAGATGTGGGATTCCGTGCTTACCTCCAACTACAGGCTTCCCATTCCGAACTGTACTATCGAATAGGTCAGAACTATATGGCAAGCCCCCAAGCAATCTCCCGACCCCTGCCGGCCACCACCTATTACCCAGCGGTCCAGCCCGGTGAGGAAATGCACTCCTACATACTACGTGCATTTTTCATCAACCTGCAACTTGCGGCCAGTTTCCCACTGCCTGCTCCCTTGAGCGCCCCACTCCAAGAAGGTCTATTTGCCCGCCAACTTAGGCACTTTGGACACTACAGCCATTGCGATCCAAGCAACGGAACCGGTTGTTCTCACCTAAGATACCCATTTTATCTCCCCTTTCCCCGGCTCCAGGAAAGATTTGAACACTACGAGTTGTGGACCGTAGCCCAAGAGGCCCAGTACTTAATAATGGAGCATCAACGCCTGTTAGCCCCTGGCCCACTGCCAGCCTTACTCCCACTGCATCGCTGGTCAATCCCAAGATCCGAACCGTCACCCTCATCCCCCAACTCATCTTTTGCCAGCCTACGCAACCCTTGCCCTCCTCACTGTGAGGCCTGCCACAAAGAACAAGGTAAGCTCTAATTTTAGATTTTAGTTCAAAATTTCCACATAACTCCATGCCATATTCTCATAATTTACTAAATTCGTGTCCACCGGCCCAACTAGGCCCTTAAATTCCCAAATTAATTTACAACCGATTAATTTCTTATTCCTATCTTGACGACTTTAATCAAAATTTTTTTTTTCCAAAATTATATTTAAACAATCATCATGATAATTCCATTTCCCATGAAACTATTCTTATAACCAACATTAGTTTCCCCAAAATTAGAAAAATTTGTTACAACCAAATTAATTTATCACCAAAATTGGATTTACAAAAATTGTAAATCCAATTTACTTGTGTCTAAACACTTGGTCCAGTCGCAAGGCAACTGTATTAACTATTTTATATTTACTCCTTTCTTCCCAATGTCAATTCAAAATGAAGTTTCAATCACGCCTAATTTCAAGATTCCACACCTAAAACATAAGTTGCCCACAATTTTCTTTGGTTGTCGCAGTAATTATTTATCCACCCTTGCGTTTAGGTCTGTCGTCTAATCGCAAGAATTTTATCACATCCTTGCATTTAGACCTATGGTCTAATTGCAAGAATTTAAAAAAAATTTTTGACATTTCAGTGTGATGCAATGTTTAATCTTACTGCATTATTTGTGAAATTCCCATGTTACTTTGAACCTTTTCCAGTATTGGAGTTAAAACCCTCATGCATTGTAGACCAACACTTTGTATTCCCTCTTAGTCCAATAATTCCATGCATAATCATGCCATTTTCTTTTTAAAATTTGTTCCTCCCATAATTTTAACTTCGCCAATGCAAATTTTCTGGCTAAAAATCACGTAGGCTTCCTTGTGTCTAAGCCTAGTCACAAGTTTCATCAATCCTATTTCAAGCCATTAAAATTCAAATCACAATTTTCTGTATTAATCAAAACAAGCGTCATCATGCACCCTTGAATTTTGAACAATTTGGTTTCCCCACTTGATGTAATTTTCTCATTCATTTATCTATAACCAATTTCACCATGATCCATGCAAATCATGCATTTACTGATAATTATTTACGCATTTTGATAATCATGCTACCATGAACTATTAAAGTCATCAATATTCTCCAAAATCTTAAAATCCAGCATGAGAATTAACAGCCAATTAAAAAAAAAAAATGTGCGCGTTTTTATATTCAATATTATAATTTACCCCAGCCAGTGTAGGCACAACATATGCATTTGTATGTTTTTATTGACCGGATATTATCCATGTATGCACTCAGCATTTAATTTTCTATACAATTTGTAGGTTACATATTTTAAATTTGTACAGCCACAACTGTATGCGCCCATGTCATGCTTTTCCACACCCATACAATTTCTTTATTATCACCCCCCCAAAAAATTTGTTTTTCCCATGTAGTAGGAAAATTTTTTTTTTTTCTGTACCAATTTTTGCTTTGTAATACTAAAATAACATGGCAACTTCGAAGATTCGTAATGGTCCGATGTTAACAGAGCGATGTTATTAAGGCGATGCCGATAGGCTACGTCGCCTGCAGTTATGTGGTGAAGCTACGTGCCACCCGACAAGCGTACGCCTACCTGGCGAACGTGCTCACTACCAGGCGTTATACCGAGTAACCTCCCGTGCTCAATGCCTGCTGCTGAGAATGCCGCTATTGCCGAGGCAGTTCTCAGGGACAGCCGGCGAACCACAGGATCTCCTCTGTCGCCTACGCCCGCCTAAGAGAATCGCCGCTATTACAGAGGCGAATCTTGCGGTTTAGCTCTTGAAGCCCAGGCCCATCCTGACCTATGACCCATCAGACCTAACCTCCCATAGTCTAAGAAAAAAACCAATATGATTTTCTATTTGAAGGTTAAAGAATCCAAGCTACCGTATGGTCAAAAATTAAAATTTATGAGAAAATTTGTCAGTGTTTAAATCAACCATTTAAATTTTGTCAAGTTAACTAGACCCAAACTGTATTATTAATCGTTCCTCTCTCAACCGTCTAATTTCCCTGTTTATTTCAGACAAATTCCTCTAGCTAGAAAAATATAATTTCTGAAAATCATCTTTGCGAAAAATTTCAAAAATTAATTCAATCCTTGTTCCTTTCTAACATTCTAACATTCTTTAATTTAATTTTGTTTAGGGAAGAAAATCAACTTCTTTCCCAGTTCCCTGCTTTTTCCAAATTTCAACCCAAAATTTCTGCAACAG